>OU015495.1:103618621-103908621 GCA_907164885.2 Dolomedes plantarius
CTGGCCATGGCAACAGTCGAACACACTCTGAATCGAGGTAGGTCAGGACACGACGGGCAACATGCGGTCTTGCGTTACTTGTTGGAAGATGACGTCTCCGAGGCCTGGAAGATAGGGCACGGCCACCGAACTCAAGATCTGAGAATGTAACGCTGGCTGTTCAGATTACCGACGACGTTAAGAAGAGGTGTTCGTGTCGTGTACCCAATGGCCGCCCATACCATCACACCAGGTGCAGAGACATGAGCGGATCCAACCGATTTTCAAGGGGGGGGGGGGCTGTCTTCCACCCGGAGGGGAGGGTCGGGAGTTTATGGAATATCCCCTGCTCAGCTGAGGGACCGAGGGGCCTCCCCCAGAAATTTTTTTAAATATACAGTGCTTGAAAACCTCTTTTTAGGCTATTTTAAGTGCCTCAAAAGCACCTTAAAACATTATTTTAAACCAAGAAATTTACATTCTCTCCCAATGTAACATAAACCATGGCATTTTATTCAAATACGATACATTTGGATTTTTATTTTAATTAATAAACATCTTGGTACAGTTTTATAACATATTGATACATTTTTCATAATGTTATTGTTATGTAAATGATTTCAAACCTAATTAACTTAAATGTTACAAAATTGTCTCAAATCTTAAACTGTTGAGGACAAAGGATCATATCAGGCTATATTACGTAAAAACAGTATTTTTAAATCTAATTCAACCTATTAAAAATTTTAATATGTCTCTCTATTCTAAAAAAAAGTAACTGGCGCCGCCGCCGACGCCGCCGCTGTCAAAAGCTTGTCACGCTAACTCCTCCGAAACCGCTGGGGGTATGGGGTCGAGACCGATATCAATAGCTGCAGAAAAATGCAGGGAAGAAAGTAAGACATGTCTCATCTTCGTCGGACTTTAAGTTTTTTTTTTTTATGTTTTGTGGGAAAATATTGACTTTTTCATGTTCAGATTACGATAACTCGCCAAAAATTAATCGTAGAATTTTGATCTTTTTACAATCTAAGACTACAGGCATTTCTCCTTCAAACAAGACCTCATTTGTTTAAAAATAATTTAAAACAGACTAATATTTTCATCAAAATATTAAACCCACTTTTTCGAGAAATATCGTCACATATATAGATGTAATATCGATGCTCCTCGAGTTTTTATCTTACAAAGAAAATATTTCCATCATCTGGAAGATGAAAGCTTTCTCATTCATATAAACCTCATTTCAAGTCTCTATCTTAAAATTTCGATTTTTAATGGAATTTTAAAGCTGAAACAGTGGTTCCTCTTCGCAGTGATTCCCCTTCAATGGTAAATGGATGGAAGCTGTTGCAATGCCCGAGAATCACCCCTATGTATCTCGCTATTAGCAACTTATTCCTTCAACATGTTGTGCCATGATTGGCGCTGTGCTTGATCGCGATGCTCGTATGCGATAGTCCCCGGTTCGGTCCCGGTGGACACTCATTATTCTAAATATTTGAATTTTATTCTTTTAATTCTTATTATATTTTTTACTTTACTTATCTGAAGAGGGCTTAATTTTTACATTTTTATTTTACTGCTGAGCACATATTTTTTGATGTACATATCTTGCTACTGGAGGTAAAGTCGTAAGACCATAGCACTCCAACAGACTCAATATACCTTGACCTTGACCCTAACAGAGGAGCGAACGTAGCGAGGCTAGGGGCAAAGCCCCTAGTTATATTTAAAAAAGTAAAATACATTGCTCCCTTTGTCCAAGCTGTGATAATTTAACATATAAAAGAAACTGATATTTGGACAATTTTATGTAGGTTTGAGGTGACAAAAACAAGTTTTGGCCTAAACAACGAAGTCCAACTTCCTTTTCTTCATTTTAGCAAACCTATCAACGTCTTTTTTTTTCTTCAACTTTGTCCGCAATTCCTCTGTGAATGTTTAGCAGTGCTAATGCTACAAGTCTATCCTCTCTCATGGTTGTTCTCATCCAGTCCTTCAACCTTCGAAGGGTTGAAAAGGACCTCTCCGCAGTAGCTGTGCTAACCGGCAGAGTTGCAAAAATCTTCATCAATTCGTGTATTGCAGGATAAACCTCTTTGTCACACTTGATGAGAGTTTCAATGCTTGTTTCTGGAATTTCTTCATTTTTTGTCTTTGGTTGCTGATTTAACCATTTGTTTTGAAACAGGACAACTTTATTGCTAAAAACAGCTCCACTATGACTTGAAATGTTCCCCACAGCAAACTGAAATCTGGAAAACAAGACCTTAGCTGATTCTCTGAGGTTTGTTGGGGACATTTTAACAACCGAAGTGGGTATCAGGATTGATAGTTCAAGGAGTTTCATAATGTCATCGGGGAATCTATCTTTGATATATTGAAGTATCCTGTCTAATATAGGAATGTAAATTGTTATTCTGTAGAATTCCTCAAGCTCGACAATATTGGGGTTGGTTCGGTTTTTTGCCTTTGAGCAATACGAGGTAAATACACCTCCGTACCCATGTCTTCAGTTAAACCTGTTGCTACAAGATATACATCATGGAAAAACTCTTCACACTCTGATCTTCTCTGTTCCAAGGTAGAACAAGTAGATTGAAGAGCTTCACTGGCTTCTTTTTGGTCAATGCTCTTTCTTTAGAATAGCCGGCTAAGAGGAAGAGTGATAGCTAATATGTCTGCTAGAGACGCTATGAAAACTATGAAAGAACTAGTGCTTATATTATTTAAAAGAGACAGTGCTTTGGTAGCTGCTTCGGTTTCTTTCCAAGTACTTACAACTTCAAGCACTTCATGAATTTTTGGAAGGCTTGAACAAAACAAATGAATACTGTCGTGGTGTTCTACCCATCTAGTTTGGCAGAGCCCTATAAGCTGTCTGCCTAATTTTTGTTTTAAGACAGATTTTCTCTTTGGGCTTGCTGTAAAAAAAGAAATAACTGTTTTTATGGAGTTGACTGCACATCTAACCTCTTGAATCTTAGAGGACTTTGTCAGTGTCCAATTCAAAGCATGGTTTAAGCACGGGCAATGGGTGGCGTTGACAGCACAACGTTTCACAGCATTTACTGTTCCCTTTATCTCAGACACCAACAGTACTACATCCATCAGTGGCTATTCCTACACAGTTTTCTCGGTCCAAATTATTTTTTTAATTAATCCAAGCACAGTACTTTCTATCACTTCACCAGTCAAGGAGGATTCACTTAAATAAGTTAAGTCTTCTTCTTGTTCAAAAGCTTCAACGGGTTTTCTGGAATCCACAAAGTCCAGGAAATCTTCATACACATTTCCTTCGTAGCAGTAGCGTGTGGAAAATGTCAATTGTGAATCATGAGCAGCATCTGTTGTTTCATCAAATAATATGCTATAGTATTTTTCAGCTTTGATTCTTTCCAGTATGACATTTCGGACTTCAGTTTCGCAGCAGTTGATTAATTCATTTTGAATCGTTTTACTAGAGTACATTGCATTACCGCATGCTGACTCGAGGTGTTTGCTGAGATTCTCATCTCCTGATTCTATACGAAAACGCGCCAGTTCTCTGAAATTTCCTTCGTTTTGGGTTTGAATTTCCTTTATTACGCTGCCATCATCGCGATGGCCTCTTAGTGGAATGTTTTGTTTAACCAGAAACAAAATATACTTGACCATGGAAGACAACATTTTTCTGTTTTCTTCCACTTGCTTGAGGTGGCCTTTATCTTGTATATTTCTTACACTAAGTTGAGGAGACTGCACTCTTACCAGAAATTCTTTACCAGCTTCGACAGCTTTCTTATGGTAAAGATGGTTTTCATGTTGTATTAACAACCATCTTTGCCAAGCAGTTTTCGAAAATCGGTCACAGGTTTTACCACTAATTTTTGCAAATTTACCCCTCCAGCAGTCAAACTTGATAAAAATAATGGGCAGTAGCGGCAATAAAGCCCTTGCTGTGACTTTGAAAAGACAAGCCAAGGAAACTTTGTAAATAGTTCTATATTAGGCCGGCGATTTCAGATCTTCCCCCCACTGCCTTTTTGTATAGACAATGGAAAGTTATATCCTTGAGGTGGATTCCAATGACGTAGCAGTATCATTTCCTTAGTAAAATCATCCAGCTTACCTGCATTTTCGATAAATTCACCAAAATCACATTCATTGGTTGATGTGGTCGGAACATCGGCACTACTAATTCTGGAGCGACTTTCAAATCTAACGGATTTTTCGGTAGCTCCCTCAAGCAGCACTTTTTGGTCAACTTCTGGATGGGTTTCTACATTTGGAACTGTTAAAAAAGAAACTTGATCCATTTGGCTGTCATCGTTCGATATTGGCGTTGATTTTGTTAACATATTGCTAAAAAAGCTTTCCATAGTGCTTTGTTTCCTTTTTGCAGTAGTTTTATCTTCCTGAAAGTAAAATTTCATTATCAAACGCCGCTTAGAAGTGTGTTAAAATCAGGTTGCAAGATTCCACCACACGAAAAAACGTGTTATAGAAAAGCATTTAAAAACAATCGTACTTACCATTTTAGTGCAAGGGTAGTAGGGTACTTTGTACATAAACCATCAAACTCAACAAATGACAGTCTGAAAAACACACACACGCACTTTGCAATTCTCAAACAGACCCGTTATTCAATAACCACAAGTCAACAAACACTGAACCTGTCTCTGTGTCTCTCAAGCTGTGAGACGGCAGGGACAGGGATCTTGGTGCGAATGGTGATGGGGCGCGGCGATCGCGTATCTATTTTTGTACACTAGACTCGACCTTCAAGCGAAATGCACTGCACTGGCGCACTTCTAATCGACAAGCACGTTTAAACTTAACGTTTCTTTCCCCAAAACTTGGCACTAGCGCTACATATTATTTGTTACTTTATTTTCTTTGCTTCTTGTAATCTTGAGTAATTTCTTTAAATTAAAAAACATGACCTAAAGGGGGGGCTGTAGCCCCCCCCCCCCCCCCCCCCTGGATCCGCCCCTGTGCAGTGACCGTATGGCGATATCGAATGCAAGCAGGCCACGTGCATTCTCCTCCGTGCCTTCAAACACGGATACGTCCATCATGATAGTGCACGCAGTACAGGGACTCGTCTGGAAAAACGATGTGGTGCCACTCCTGTATCTAGTTTTGTCGTTGGGCTCATCACTGTCTCTGCGCGTCTCTATGCTGCAGTCTCAAGGGAAGCCGCATTAATGGTCACCGTGTAGACAGTCCGTGCCGCTCCAGACATCGTCGCACAGTCCGTGCGGATACTTGTGCTGCAAACAAGCCCATCCGTGATGTGGCTGTACGATCCTGCAAGGCCGATCTGACAACATGTCTGTCCTCTCGGGCGTTAGTGGCGGGAGGCCGTTGCTGTATATCTCTCCTGAACCCATCGATTCCATATTTGTATGACAGTCGTTGGATTCCGACCAATGCGAGTAGCAATATCGCGGAGCGATAAACCACACTTTCGATAGGCCACGATCCTGCCGCTATCGAATTCCGACACGTGCTGGTAGCCGTTTCTCCTTCTTATATGAGGCATAACACGATCTTCTCCCAAACAACCAACATTCAAATGCGATTTCCGAATGATAAACTCGCTGCGTAACTTTCCTGTTATACAGAGTTTGAGATGCCGTTTCTCCCTCCTGCGTCGTTCGATTGCGCTTAAATGCTAACCGTTTGCATATCCCAGCATCTTCTTCCTTTCATATGAATTTGACGTTTGTATCATCCTTCCTTCAGGGTGTTGAAATTTTAATGGCCAGCAGTGTGTGTGTATATATATATATATATATATATATATATATATATATATATATATATATATATATATACTTACAATCCGTCATATTATTTAGTACAATAATAGGATGGAATCTCTTCGATTTGTTTCTTTATTTAATTAGGTAGGATGAGCAACATTTTTTTTTTAACTTAAAGAAGTAGGATTTCCCATGTTTTCTGAGTTCTTTAAAAATTAACTTTGCCAATCATTACAGAAGAAATTTACAGAGAATCTTTCTTTCACTTGGCAACTTGTGGGACTTCTGTTCCTGTATCTCAGCGATGCTTTTTCCACATGAGTCGCAAGCTCTCATATTTTATTAGCCTTTGGATGCCAAAAAGACCCGCTGTATGCGACTGGTATAACAAGTGGGAGCATTAATAACACAAAAAAAGTGAAACTTCTGAGAAATATAATTCCATCATACAAATCGATTTTTTAGAGTAAGATTTTGAAACTTCCAGTGGTCAGCCAAAAATTTAAGATGCAGATTTGCATCTGCAGGGTTCCAGCCCTTTTAGGACGCCACTGTTCTGGTTATTAAACCACAGAATCTCGTAATACATGAACTGCGTTCGTTTCCAGATGACTTAATGGCATGTATTACCTTTGAATTACCCCTACAGGAATGACTGACATCAGTGAGCGCCAAATCTATTCATAAAATTTGTAACTACAACGTTTAACAAAGTTCAAAATTTCAGTTACTCAGACTTTTCCTTCTGCTTCTTACTCGTGCACCCCTCATTCATTAGAGGAGAGTTACGAAACACTCTGTTTCATCATTTCCGACCGGCTACGAACGAGGTCCTAATACTAACAACCCAAACTCAATTATCAAAGTCGTGACAGAAATGAAAGTAATTAAACCCAGGCCTTAGAAGACGCCTGCACATCAGATAGCTCACTATCTCATAATAATTTTTCATCTTATCCCGGCATGCATATGCATGCATGGACTCGTCTAATCAAAATTATTCTTCTCCCTCCCCTGAGCCGAGGTTCCTGGCTTTGTAGTTCATTCTACAAGTGTTTGAAACAGGGACGCAGTTATTAACAGGTTTCAATTAAAAGAGCCAGCAAGCAGTCTCGCGCAACTCTTCGGGCCTGGAGTTTCCCTTCCAAAGTCAATAATTATCTTTGAAATATTTAATGCGTTTTATTTCTTGGTAGAGTGGATGCGCTTCAGATGAAAATTATTGAAGGTGCATTTTAGTGCGCCAAAATTAAAGCATTTTCGGCAAGAGTTAAAAGTTTTCCTTTAGCGTAATTTAGTGTAGGTCGTTTGCCCGGTCATAAATCTTAAACTCTTGTGACATTGTTCCTAATTGCTGCATGTAATATATCTAATTATTATTAATAATTTATTTTATATTACATAATACAATGAGTATTTTACGGAATGACTATGATAATACAAAGGTCTTTTAATCCACCGTCAAGTAAAATTGTATGTTAATAAAATTTAGCCCTGTAGCGATCGCAAGTCTGCAGCCGAATCCCTCTGCAGACGACATTTAAAAATATTTTTATTTCGCGTTTTGAAGATGTTGTCTGGCAACTACGATGACCCGATAAGGAGAGTAGCATAAAAAGGAATGCTTCTGTAAAAGTTTTCCGCTTTAAAACCTCATGGTCAAGGGACTCCAATCATCTCAATATTCTGCTCAGTTTTCCGCTTTGTAATCTTTGGTATCCACGTTATTGCTTCATTTGTACGAGTCGTAATTTTCAATGTTATGTTTATGTAATAAATATGTTACACTGGTCTAAGTCTGCAGAGCAATATTTTTTTTCCGCTTGGTTCACAACGTCGGTAAAATGTTACTGTGCATTTCTCGAAAAGTTCGCACATAGATCTTAAAACAACCCAATACAGGAAAATGACAGTTATAACGATAGCTCAAATATTATTAAAATCAGCTATAGACACATAAAATTAATTTCTTAATTTCTTCAAAGTCTGAGGCTGGAGTATTTATCATGGTTATCAGAAAAAGCAGAAAAATTTGAGTTTATATCACACCGATTAACTAAATTAAACAGTCTGTATATAACTCAGTTCAGTTTGGAATACAAAACAAACAAACAAACAAACCAAAAAAAGGCAGAAAATGAATGCCAACCGTTTTACCCGTGGAATTCTGTTGATTTCTATTTGCTATAGCGCTAATGCTTGCCTAAAGTTGCCAAAATTATTACTTGCATTAAATAAGATCAATTCGATTTTCAAAGTCTTTTCATTTTATAAATATAGGTAGATTTCGTCAAAAAAAAATAAGATTCCAGTTTGATTTAGTTCAGTTTTTCTTTATTTTTAAAAAAACTTCCAACGAATTTCCCCCGTGTAATAACCCAGACTGGGGTTATTAGACTATGATCGTATACTTACAATTAACGTCACGTTGCGACCAAATCTGTTCAACACACAACTAAGAAAAATGGGTACAACTCTCAAAGAATACTCGCTAGTTATACATATATATACAGTTTATTTACATATATAAATATTTACACGTACATAAACTAGCATCTGGCTAAATTCATAGTCTTATTCAAACACAGTATTGATATATATATATTTAAGTGCGATTATAATGCATATTATTCGTATATAGTAAGCAATGCCGACCCTTGTTGGCAAGTGGCGAGTATGTAATAAGCTAGGGATTTGAAATAGATATAGTTAACATAAATGCTCACCCATGGGCTGCCGGCACTGTCGCTTAATCTCGTTTCGCCACTGGTACTCACAAAGTTCGTGTAATGTTTGATAGTCAAAAGAGTTCTATATTGGCACTAAAAGTTCATGGCTCGATGACAACTCAGGGTTGATCTTGTACATAGGGTTGCGATGGTTCTCTTAGGTTGCTCCGCGGGTCAGTCAACACAGGATGTCGGTCATCGACGCATTCATCATCTCACCTCGTAACAAATCTCGCTCCGGTAGTCTCTGCTCGTAGGTCACCTTATTTCAGAATTCTTTCATCGTCTCACCGTCGTTACAGCACTGGCGTTATTATTCTTTACGTTTATTCATTGATTCATCAATTGGTGTTGCATCGGGATGCTCCTCGTTCTCGCAGCAGCTTAATTCGTTTTTGTCTTCTTTCTTTCGTATGGAGCTCACTCTAACATTCAATATTATATTATTGGTAATTTCATCGGCCCTGTAGCAGTTTAGTTATTTATCATTTTTTTTATAAAGGGCTCTCTGTAAAATGCTTCCTACTCATATATATATATATATATATTCCTTTTCTTGTTTTACCATTGATTGTTGCCTTCTTGGCTTCTCATTCGCTCGCCCCACCCTTTTATTGGGATGAGGGACGAGCCACTTTGTCCATAGGTTCATTCATGGCTTATTTTTATCGCATTGACTGCCTCTGAAATATATCTGTGCGTACTAATTAATCCTGACGCCTGATCGTGTCTGGGATCTTCTCCACCCCCATGCACTTGCTTCTTAATCTTTGACCTCTGATTTACTGCTGCTGTCTTCTTAATTTTTTTATGTTTTTATGGCCCGTGTTGTTGCACGATAACAACGCCCTGCTCACAGGCGCCCCGAAGCGTCGGAGTCATAAATCCGGCTGACAATTCGGCTGTGTGGTCCCTACCAATTTAGATTGCCGCATATTCACATCCCGCTTATTACACCCCGAAATCAAAACAGTTATTTCTATGTAATTTACGTAAAGGTACAACTTAATGAATTTCGTTGGTGTACCTCTATTTATTTCTTGGAGAATAAGACCTCTCTGATATGAAGCGATAGACTAGATTTTCCACCTTTTCCGGTGAAAAACCGAATTTCGAAACGGGAAACTCCCCCATTGCTACGCAATTGATGCAAACAAATATATATATGTATATATATATATACTAGCTGAAAACCCGCGCTTCGCTACGGAGTACATTCAAATTAAATACAACGGTCAACGTATGCAATTTATGCCAAAAAATAAATATATATATTTATAATAAATGCGATGATCAATGTATACAATTGATGTAAAATATATATCTATCTATATATATATATTTATAAAAAAATCGTAAGGGATATGCATTTTTTTTTGGATAATATCCAATCGTCTGCCGCATTAGCAACAAAAAATATTTTTTTTGTCTATTTAGTCGTTACGCACGTGACGATAATTTTATTTAAAGTACCAGAAAAAGAAATCACGTGATCGGCATTTAATAAATTAAATTCTAAAAATGAATCTTTAAAAATTCACCAACAATCAGAAAATGGAGGTAAAGATTCGAAAAAGATGTCATTTTAAAGGAATTTTTATGATCTTTCTCGTGATATAAATTTTATAACCCTCAATGTATTATTTTAAATGCAAACGTAAAAAAAGTTTAAAAAACAGCTTAAAAATTTAATTTAAAAAAATCTAAGAAGAATTTTTGAAAAATCTTTCTTAGTGCACCCCTACACTATTAGAAGAATCGCCATGCAAAATTTCAGCCCTTTAGGTCCAGCGGTTTGGTCTGTGCGTTGTATGTCAGTCAGTCAGTGAATGAATGAATGAGTCAGTTACGGAACTGTTTTATATATATAGATATATATATAAACTTCTCCAAGGCGGCCAGTAATGGTTCAAAAAAAGATGGTCGTTTTGGGGGATGGCCGTCGAATATGGGTTGATTTTTCCTATGGCGGCCAGTAATGGTTAAAAAAAAAGATGGTCGTTTTACGGGGGGACCGGCTAGAGAAGTTTCACTGTGTGTGTGTGTATATATATATATATATATATATATATATATATATATATATATATCATCAGAAATTGAATGCTCCGACTTCGCAGTTTTTAAGCCATTTTTTAGCTAGTTTATTTCACAGTAAAAATTGAATAAATAAATAAAATTAAAAATTAAATTCATTTTTTAAATAATAATAAATTAATTAATTAAATTACAAAATTATTTTTTAATAATAATAATAATAAATGAATAAATAAAATTGAAAGTTAAATTAATTTTTTTAAATAATAATAATAATAATAATAATAATAAAACAATAAAAGAAATGCATAAAAATTTTAAGAAAAACCTTCCGAAAAGAATTTAGGGTAATTAACTATCGTAAAGGACGGTGAATAATCCGTAAATATTATTCGAAGTTACTGACGTGTACTAAAAGCCATACTTTAATATCAGTGTGAGACTGTTATGTTTATATTAGGCTAACTGGCTAACATATTTCTTTACATACTGATGGATTTACAAGGCGCATTTTAAAATTTTACTTTAGGGACTACCATTTGTACCTGCAACTTTGGTTGATGTAATATTTCCTTTCTCAAGTTCCCCAAGGTAGAAATACTTCTTGACCGCGGAAAGCAAAATTGGTGATTAAATTAAAATGATTGTTGATGAAAGAATGTTTCCAACTACGTGGAAGAGAATGCAAACATACATTGCAGATGTTAGAACATGACATATTTTAAATTTTTTTTATCCAGTTTAATTAATAATTATAAAAATATTGGGAAACAAGGTATTTTATTAACAAAAACTTGCGTTATAAGTAAATGGTGAAAAAATACTTAAAACGAAATTTACCTAATGAAGTTTCTAAGAATCATCTATAAATGAAACAGTTTTTTTAAAAGAAAATAACAAACTATCCGACAGAAAATGGCAAATTTCAATAAGAAAAAATTTGAAGAAGTATATTACCGGAAATCGATCTATGTTGAAAAGGATTACATTGCAATTTTCTCTCTCGCAAATGAATCTCTCAGAATTAAAATTTCTGTCAATAGATGACGCTACTAAACTCTTCAGTTGATATTTACAAGTTCACAACAAAGATGCTTAGAAAACTGAAGTAAATTAGTTAGAAGAATATTTTTAAAATAAACATCATTGCAGGAGGTTTAAAAAATGAAATAAATAAATAAATAAAAGAAAGAGGGAGAGAGCTTAAAAACTGGAAAAATTGTCTTCACTTTGTTTGAATATCCATACAAAAGGAAAGGTCGATAAGATGAACTGAATTTCTGAATACCTTCAAAGAGTAAACAGCGAGTATAAAACTTAAGAAGTGATTACTTCATTCCGAAGACAGAATTCTTTTTTTAAATTTTCCCGAAGAATATACAGTAAAGTGGTAAAAATAAATTTTAATAAAATTGCTCGTTCCGATATGTTTTACATAGAGAGATATATTGGAAATTTCTTTATCTGTATTCTCTTCTAAAAGATCCATTTAGGATTTTTTCCAGATTATACACTAAAAGCACCATGAAACTAGATCATCTCGTCTTTAAAAGCAAGCTTACCATGTCCTTTACCCTTCAAGAAATATTTCAAATGACTCGCTTGTCAACAGATGGCGCCACGATATACCCGCTTATTTTGATATTTTTATGAAAGTGTTCCTTATTTCGTCGCGGAAATATATCAATTTGAAAATGAAATTAAATAAATATAGAACAAATAAGATCATTTGAGAAATCCAAAAAATGACGGAATTTTAAGTTCAAGATTGATTTTTTTTTGTATTTAATAGTATAAAAATGTATTCTCTTTTGTAGTTGCATAAAATGCAGTAAAATTTGTGCTCTCTACAGATTTTAAAAGAGGTTCTTTCAATTAGTATAATTTCAATTAGTATATTAGTATATTAGTGCTTTCATTAGTATATCTACATCATTGAAACATTTTCTATTGATGTAAAGGATATCAGATCAATTACCCACTGGTTATACCTGAGTCCTAAATAAATAAAATGTAACTACTCTGGTAGCCTACCTTTCTGTAAAGTCGGAAAAATTTTGTTTTTCTCTGTCATTAGCACATACCATTGTAACAATACAATAAAAACTTTTGCAAGTATAGTTATAACCCTAAGGGTTAATAAAAAGACTGAGCTCATTTTTCTTCTTTAATTAAAATGTTTCATCTTTAATTTATAAACTAGCATTTGCCATAGCCGTTACTACATACAATATGCAAGCTTTAAAAAATGATACAGATATTTTTAAACACGATTTATGTTAGAGTAAGTGGGAAAGGAACAACTTCCCAATATGCTGTTAAAATATTTTTATAATGCTCAACAGGTCGAAAAACAGTTCTGGCCCGTGGGGGGATCGAACCCACGACCTTCGCGTTATTAGCACGACGCTCTAACCAACTGAGCTAACGGGCCTGCGAACCTGTGAGATTTATAACCTTACAATAACAAATATTTCTTGCTTTTGATATATAGGAATTCCTCGATTTACAATCGCTCGCACTTACGACCAAAATTTTTCAATTAAAAAAAATTTTTTTTCTCAAAAATGCTGTTCCTCGAATGTACAATACATACCTATATGTATTACATATTTATTAAAAAATATGATGCAACATTCTGCAATACTGCAAAAATTTATGACGCAATAATAAAAATGTATGATGTAATAGTTTCGATATCAGGGACGGCTCCAGTCCACAGTTGTTTTTTTTGGGGGGGAGGGGGGGGAATGGGGGGGGCAACGTCGGCTCTTAGGGTTATATATATATATACCATATAGGTATATATATATATATATATATATATATATATATATATATAAACAAATAAACATCGTCTTATTTTAAATTTAAACTCATTTAGTATTAGGTCTACGATTATATAATTTTAAGCTATGGAAAAAAAATACGCCGGGTTTTTTTTTTTTTTTTTTTTTTTGGGGGGGGGGGGGGGGTGAGTCAATTGCCCCTATTGGTGTTGAACGGCCTCTTAACTGTAACTTTCTCATGGAGAGATAACTGTGAAAACTTAGGCTGTTGAATTCCACTTACTGTCACAGAATTTATTTCCTGGGGATTCGAGGAGATCATGGTTAATTATTAAAATTTTCTATACAAGAAAACAACAACAACAAAAACACTGAATTAAATAGAATAGTTGACTGTCATCTACAGTTTATCACATTCAAGAATATGGTAAACGGTCTTTAAACATAACACATGCCGAGTCAAAAATAAACACTTCCACACGCTCGGACAACAGTGCCGACGCTTCTTCAGCCAGCGAGACAAAGCTCTAGTACCTCGGAGACGCGCTCATGCGCACAACAGCCAAGCACGGCATTACTGGAACTGTGAAGAGCACAGTTCCAAACAAGGATTTTTGTCGTTTTTCGAGAACGCGGGGATGGCTACCGACATTTAGCTTAAGTATTATATAATCTACGGATTATGTAACGTAAGGATTATATAATGTAAGGATTATATTCTGTATTAAGAAAGAATTAATGAAAAAAAAAGACTCATTATACCTACTCAATGGTATCGATAATATCGACTGAAAACAGGGGGTGCTGCAGTTCCGCAGTGCCTATGCACGAGCCGCCACTGCTTACGACCAACTAAACTTACAACCAATGTCTCGGTCCCAGTGGCGTACGCAGGGGGGGGGGGTTGATGGGGGATTATAGGGGTTGGTGGAGGTTGATTATAACTCCCCCCCCCCCATTGGTTCTGATTCCATATAAAATTTAATGAGGTTTAAGCAGGCCCTGATTTTTCATTAGGCTCAGTAGGCTCGGGCCTAGGGGTCCCCCAAAATTTTTATTTTAGAAGAAAAAATTCCCAATTCAATTTTTTTTAATTTTACCTTTTTTATAGCAATTTTTTTATATATCCTTACAAATTTGATTGATAGGTTCATCATATGTATAGTTATATGTATAGTTCATCATATGTATGTTATAGTGTATATAAGGGATTAATGAGGTTTTCTGGTTGCATTGTATTGGTGTTTTAATGATGAAGTTAATATGTTGTATAGCTTTTTGTTATTTGATAATGTTCTAGGCTTCAACGCTTCAAATAGCCAATTCCTGGTAAAATGGTACTTTCACAATGATTCATGATTTTTTTTTTGTGTCAATTTTGGAAAATTTACGTCCACATCAGTGTTAGGGGGGCCCCCATCCCAAGTTGTGCCTATAGTCAAGAATTTTCTAAATCGGGCCCTGGGTTTAAGCTTTGCACTGATTGCTCAAAACTACTCTTTCATAGCCCCCCCCCCCCCCTTAGAAAATTTTTGCGTACGCTGCTGCTCGGTCCCTATCTCGGTCGTAAGTCGAGGAATATCTGTATCAGTAACTTAATGGCTATTTTTAAAAAATCGACTACTGAATAATTTAAAACTTTCAAAACTACTCGCTTTTTATTTAAAGGCGTACTACCATCAAATTCAGCAACCAGAATTTAATATTATAGAATTGTATTTTATAGAAATTTTATTTTCAAAGTTAAAAGATAAAAATATTGTATTTTTAAATTCTAATATTAAAAAGAATAATCCATATAATTTCTTTCAGATTTTTTTTTTTTTTCAAACTTTTATCTATTTCCGTATGAGGCCGAAATTGTGTTCTGTTATATATGCAAGTATTCGGGGAACTTCAACAAAACCTCTGACCCTGGAAGCACACATTCGCGAAACAGAGAGCGAAGTGTAGAGGAAAGCAGTGATTTATTGGTCCCGTCGCCGGGAGGAGGTTTTATGGCGTCCCTTGCACCTTTGATGATTCGCCTCAGACCGCTCCGGAGAGCTCTTTTAGACGAATGATCAAAGCCAAGAAATACTCCCCCCCCCAACCTCACGTTGGGAGGGGGGGCTAATCGACACCAAAATGTGTCAAGAGGCGACGGGGGGAGCTGATTCGCTTGTGTGTAGATGCGCTTTAAAACTATTGAGGAAGAATCCCTCACGGACCTACGAAACATTTTATGATACAGTAAATACGTTTTGTTCGAGGAACAGCATATAAATTTTCAGTTATGTTAAAAGGAAAATTTATTTTTTAAAAATGCTAGCTTAAACAAGCAAATATAAAACAGTACTAATGCCATCTGGCGTATATCAAAAAGTAATCCACCTAAAGTACATGTGGATAGATTTAAAAAAAAAAAAGCAACACATCTTTCGCCTGCCACAGTAGCTCGATTTTCTAGAGTACCCATACAGCGATAAAAATTAAAACATATTCAGTAAAAAATGAAAACGCAAAACCTATAAATAAACATAGCTCATGATTTTAAAGAGAGATTGGTATACTCCATAGTCAAAGGGGAAATTTAAATCTTGAGCTAACGGCCAATACAGATAAAAATAAATGAGAGAGACAAACCATAATAGTTGTTTACTCTGTTCTACCTAGCAATCAACGGTTTTATGAATAAATCCGTTCATGTTAAAAGAAATATATCAAATTCAAAAAATACGATATAGTATTTACTTTTGTACTGGAGCAAACCGAGTTTAGAGTGGTTACACTGCAACAAAGGGGGGGGGGGGGATCCTATGAACTCCTCTACTGCCAGAAAAAATCCACAAAACTTTCACCTTCAACTTTCGATTTAATTTGTTTTTTTCTTTTCTTTCTTTCTCTTTTAACGCGGAGAAGAAAAAGCCCCTCGGAGGCAGATCTACTACATGCAACAGCAACCAGTGAATAAAATGTTTGTAGTGCTGCCATCTTTTGAAGAATTTTATCGCTACAAATTTCTTCCCAGCGTTGAATTTGTTTTACGATAAGTAAAATTTCGAAGTGTTTAAGACAAACAGGGAAAATTAATATAAGTATACCTAGGAAAATATTTTGTTACTCCATTCAAAATTTACTCACTTCCGTGTAGCTATGATTTCACTTTTTTTAGACACTATATCTTACAAGCCGGGGATATAGTTTTAGTGAACTTTTGCCTCTAGGGAGGGAAAACATCAGGGCCGCCCAGAGGGGGGTGGCAACTGGGGCACTTTGCCCCAGGCCCCCAACTGCCGGAGAGGCCAAAAAAAATTTTTTTTTAATTTATTTATTAGATTTCCTCCGAAAGAAAATTCTGAAACTTGTACCGTACTTCAAAATTCAAAATAATCTTCTAAAAAAAGGGCCCCCCCCCCCAAAAAAAAAAAAATAAATAAATAAAAATAAATTATTCGATTAATCAGATTTCTCTTACTACAAAACAGTCTTCTGAAAAATAGTCTTGGGCCCCCCAACAGAAGTTTGCCCCAGGCCCCGTAGTCTCTGGGCGGCCCTGGAAAACATGGTAATATTCATATCGCCTTAAAGTTCCATTATCTTGCAGCATAAATTAGGCATAAAACGGTTGTTTTGATTTTTAAATCGACTCTTAAATATCTTGTTTCTTCTCTTTGCTTTTATTTATTTTATTTTATTTTATTTTATTACACACAATTACTATAAAGACACAATTACTATATTTAAAATAACTGAGTCTGTGTTTTATTTTCTAAGTGGTATAACTAAGTTGGTCAGCTCGAGCTCAGACCGTGCGCCTATAACGCCTATACCACGGGAGTAGAAGGGAATCACGGGCTAGGCTCCAACCGCGCAATCCCGAAATTTGGGTATAACATACATTGTCACCATTCATACCCGAGGGAGCAAAGAACGTTTCTTTCACCTACTCGCACGTAACCTTCTACATTGATTAACATTGCTTACTTACTTCGAAACATCCTGGACGCGAGCCAAGAATCTCCAGTAAATCAGACAGACACGATTAGTCGTTACATCACCGGGCAAAGTTCTCCCGGCTTTAACCACATACACTGAATTTAAAAATGCATGTACTCATATTTAATTTTTTTTTTTTACGAAATTTGCTGATGTAATGCCTTTTTATATTATAAATATCTTCTTTATAATATAAATGCAGTCATATTAAAAGAATTAAAAAAAACGAATAAATTATTAAAGCATGGAAAATATCCGTATGCAGTTCTTGAAAACCATCTAATAAGACCTTTGTAACGGAACCAACAACGCCTCCTAGCGGACTGATAGAGACTCTTTCACTGTACCTCCAACCCTGGAGCAAGCAGCAGCTAGGCTGTAGTATGATCGTAAACACGCAACCCTGTCACTCATTTTTTTTCTTGGATTTTGTGTGTGAATTAGTTTTGTAATTTCTATGGTGTGATGTATGTTAATAAATGTATTATAAGTGTGAGCTAGCCCTGTCAACATACTTCATAGCTACACCTTTGTTTAAATGAGATATTCTAAAACCAAAAGGTCCGGCTGTTTAAGTTTGACAAGAACAAATTTGAAGAGTTAGTTCATATGAAGTAGTATTATTTTAACTCTTACGTTTAAAAGGTGAATGCTACACAAGTATTTATATTAGAGATGAACTATCTCTGAGGGGAAAAAAAATTGCATATTTTTCACCCAGCCTAATATATTATAATTAAAATATTTGTGACCGGTAGCCTCTTCTGTTCACATACTCATTAGTTTTTAAAAAAGAATAAATTTTGAAAATTACAATAAGTTACTTTAGCAACGAAGAAAAATACTTAAAATAAAAATTTTCACAAAACTGACAGTAAATATTTAGCATTAATTAATCTTAGAGACTTTAAAACATTTTGAAGGCCTTATAAACATCAGCGTTTTGAATACCTTCAAATCTCTGGGAATCGATTTGTGAAACTTAAGAAGAAAAACCTTTCTTTAATCTTCACGAATTTGTACAAAAATTATCAGTAAAGTGTTAAACAAAATTCCTTTATCTTCAATAAAATATTACAAATTTTTTTAATTTCTCAAACAATTCAATCCACTTAAACCAGAGATAGGAAATTTTACTTGGTTGAATTCTAAATAATATTTGTATCAATTCTTGGTCAACAGAGGACGCCACTAAATATCTCTTTAGTTCATTGTTGGTCAACAGATGACGCCACTAAATATCTCTAGTTCATTGTTCGTCATCAGATGACGACACTAAATATCCCTTTACTTCATTGCTGCTTCCTACGTGAGGTTTTTTCTTATAAAGAACTAATTTTAGATAAAATTGAAGCTATGAATATTATCCAAATTAATATGAGCTATTTTATAAGGAAACTTTAACTTTTATACTGTAGACAAGATTTTTGTAATTAGAGTTCTTGGTTTATAATTGATAATCTTATTGTAGGCAGAAGACGTGCAAATAAACTGCTCAACAGCATTCCAGAGAAATTACCGAAAACCTATCAAGTGTCGGAAAAGGGTGAGGAAAACTAAGATTTTTAAATTTAGTCATTTGAAATTTTTATTTTCAGTTTGTATTATGGACGAGTTCATATCTAAGTTGTGCGTCAGTGGCAGTAAATTCGTACTCTCTACGGAGCTTTCTCTTTTCTTTTGTATATATAAATATATTAATAAATAAAACAGTTTATCAGTATGTAAAAATACGACAATTAAACCATTTACATGATGGATACTAGTGCAACTCCGGTAATTTGATTTTTCCATAGCATTCAAGCAGTGACGTAGCGAGCATAACTGGCGCCCGGGGCACGATACCTTTTTGGCGCCCCCACTTCATATAGTACCCCCCAAACATAGTAGCCCCCAAAACATATAGTAATATAATATATAGAATTAGTGAAAAGGACCATTTGGCGCCCGGGGCATGATAGACCCCCTTGCCCCCGCCACTGCATTCAAGTAATTTTCTTTTGTTCTCCGCAACTTACTTGCTCATCCTTAAATAAAGCAATAACTGTTTTGAAAGCATTATTACCACCTAAATACGTACATGATTAAAAATTGTTCTCAACATATTTTTTTTTCTTAAGAAACGTTTTTCCAGTTTATAATTTATTATGAAACGATTAAAAATATTTCCCATAAAGCCAATACAGCATTCACTTTACATTACAGGTTTTATTTTTAAAAACCTACTCATGTGTCGGATTTTTTTCCCCTGCATGTTTCACAATTTAGCTGATCGTCTAGAGCAGAGCTCCGCAACCTGTTATCTTCCACGGCACAACAACGTTTTTTTTCGATAATTCCGCGGCACACCACAAGAAAAAGCTTGCAAATATATAAATTACAATAAATACGTATAAGCTTTTATTAGATAAAAGAAAAACACAACAAAATAGCTCTATGTATCAAGATAATTATAATCATTTAAGTTTTATATTTGAACTGTACACCAAAACAAGAATAAAATTATAAAATTATAGTTTACAAGTAAAAAAATTTTCTCTTTAAATTTTTATATTAAAATTTGTTTTTTGGTCTTTACTTAAGCCTAATAAATCAAAGTTAATTTAAATATAACTAATTTATTAATGAGAGATTTGAGATTTTTTTGATAAATGTGCGTTTTATATTTGGCTCTATATTAGAAAGAGCTACAGTTCATGATCAAGGCCCTTTAAATATGATCGTTTGTCATTTTCAATTAGAACCAGTGTCGAAAAACTTTGTTCGCTTAAGTATGTCGCAGAAAAAAGGGAGCAAAATCGCAATGGCCTTGTCAGAAATTTGTGGATATTCTTTCTTAACTGAAATCCAGAAATATGACGCTCGAGCATACATACAATGTATGGCTAACAACATGTTTTTGCTTTGTGTATAATTTCGACCCAGAAAAATTACATATTAACAAAAAGTTAGAGGAATATTTTACTTAGAAAAATTTCTATTTAATGCGGTGGTTAATTTTTTTATTATCATAATCGATAAACGACACAGCGGTTGCGGAGCATTGGTCTAGACTCTAGAGGGCAATATATAAAAATATTGTCGAAAAAAAGAAACACTAAAACTGATTGGCCCGTGGGGGGATCGAACCCACGACCTTCGCGTTATTAGCACGACGCTCTAACCAACTGAGCTAACGGGCCGGTGATCGTTTGTAAAAATTTACTGAACACTAATCAATACATTTTCTTCTATTTTTTTTTTCAACTATTTTATAATTACAGATAAGAAGTAACGAACTCAGATGTTCCGTTTACTAACAGCAGTTTGTATTATGGACGAGTTCATCTCTAAGCAGAAAAGCTGCCCTTTTCCAAGTCGAGTCAGTTCTAACTGAAGCTGTTTAATACATATTATTCAGTGATAAATCTAAAATGGTAAAGCTCCATTTTCTAAAAACAATTGAATCACTCAGTACTCGTTTACTATTTTAGAGAAATTAATTAGTAAGAAAATTTTACAGCGTCGTTTATAATTTTTCTTCTATACATCGGACATTAAATAAATATAATTGTCTCGACCTATATGAGAGTCGTTAATAATTTTGCCTAACGTATAATGCTCGTACCAAGATAAAAATCCTTCTTGTGCCGTTGAGTATATATATATGCACATTTCCTAGAGTCACCTTTAGAAAAATATAAATTAATTACATATAATTTCAAACTGTTTAGGGGTCTTTATAAGAGATAGTTCATATTATGTTGACTAGATTCTTATGTGGTAGTGGCAAAATTAAACGGCATCTGTCGTTCAAATGTTAACTACTGTGTATTGTACACGCAGAAAAGGTATTTCACTGGCCTTTTATCCTACTCAGTTTTCTTTTCAACTTAATTGCATAAAATTGCTTCTCTCAAAATGTTTATAAATTTTTAGTTTTTTTCTAGATAAAATTCTTCGAGTAATTCAATAAAAAAACATCAGTCAAATCTTTAATGTGTTATGATCACCAATCTCAGTATTTTCCCCCTTAAACAATTCATTAAAATTATATATAATATTATCAATGAAATAACATTAGAGGAGTGTAAAATATAGTATTTTGTAAAATAATTTTATATAAATAATACATATATAAATATACAGTGGTGCCTTGACTTATGAGTTTAATTCGTTCCATGACGAGCTTGTAACTCAAATTACTTGTTTGTCAAAACAATTTTCCCAGTTGAAATGTATTGAAATGCCATTAATCTGTTCCAGGCTCCCTCCCAAAACATCGCAATTTTTTGTTACATAACTTTAAATAAGAAAAATGCATTTATAAATAACATAGATTGTAGAAAAACATAATACAATAAACTGTACTGCAATAAACTGGTTTTATTAAGTATAATGTATAACATTTACTGTGGAGATCAGACGACTTGAAGATGCTGAGAGGTGGAGGAGAAAAGATGGACTGAATAATTGAATCTTATTCACTGATTTTTGCCCTTTTCACCACGCTTTCTGC
The DNA here is from genome assembly GCA_907164885.2 of Dolomedes plantarius. Taxonomy (NCBI): domain Eukaryota; kingdom Metazoa; phylum Arthropoda; class Arachnida; order Araneae; family Dolomedidae; genus Dolomedes; species Dolomedes plantarius. The sequence goes on from OU015495.1 coordinate 103,640,385, forward strand.
ACTTTCATCTGCAGGGGCTTTCGATAAAAAATTGTCCAATGAGGTCTGTCTCATTCCCCCCTTTCAAAATGTTTTTGAAATGAAAGTGACTGAAGTATGAGCAGAGCAAGCTGTCCGGTATGATATTTGTTGAGAGTTAATCTCTCAGTTTAAGACTAGAAAGTAGTCTTAGAATAATATGTATATAATTGTACATAAAGTTTATAAATATTGTTTCTTGTGTGCTCATTTGACAAGAACGATACATGGCATTCTTTCTTTCGTTTTAGATTTGAGTCTTAATCAAAATGGTGAATAAAATCTTATTTGAAAGGCGATACATGGCATTCATTCCACAAACTAGTGGTAAGGTATCTGAAGCTGGCTCATAACCCGAATTTTAGATCACAACTCAGGGCAAAAAACTGGCCGAGACTGCTCATATGTCGGGACATTTGTAAGTCGAGGTACCACTGTATATACATAGATATATAAATTTTATTTGATAGAAAAATATGTATCTACAGAATTTTTCTTTCATTTTAGATTTGAGTCTTAATCAAAATGGTGAATAAAACCTTATTTGAAAGGTCATTAATTTATTCCATAGAGTGCTTAGTTATATTATTCATTGCTATTTTAAATAGCTTTCGTAAATGTCCAATTACTGATTTAAAAAAAAAAAGTATTTGTTTCTTTATTTCATGATCATCAAATGGTTTTATTAACCCTTCAGCGGGCACACCAATTTTTGGAACACCAGCAGGCACATGTGGCTCAAAGTGCAACGTCTCTCTCAACCTTGATTATTCCTTTTGTAATAAACTTTTTTTTCCAAATTGAAAATAATTCTGCATTTTATGACGATATAAAATGTTGATAGTATTAAGATATATTTTATAAAGTCCAAAGAATGTAGATACAATCACCTTATTTCAAAACTGTCTGGTTTATTGGATCGAAGGACAACTTGCGAATTGATTCTTATTATGTCCAAAAACTAATAATTACAAGGTAAAAAGAACTTTTTATATACCACATTTTTAAATTTTCTGTTGAATTATATAAACTTGACAATTCTATGTATTAATAAATACTTTTTTAAAATATTTTTGATGAATTATCCCATCAACTTGAAAGAAAATGATCGGCCTGCAATATGCACAAAATGCAAGGATGTACCGTAAACCACACACTTCTGTACCTTGGAAAAAAACTCTTCGCCAAGGGACAGGCTTACGTCGCATTAAGCCAAGTTAGAACCTTGAAAAGACTGCACATCGAAGAGTTTGACTGCTCCAAACTTACTTGAAAGACCTCTTATTTCGCCAAATCACAATTTTAATATTTTCCTATTTAATTATTTTTCACTTGTATTTATTTTTATTTTTCTCTCCTTTTCTATCTTAATTGCACAAACCTTCACTTAATTATTCTTTTACACTTTCTTTTATTTAATTTTAATCACTTTTTAGTCATTTCCACTATCCACAGACTTTATAAACTGCTAACTTTTATAATATTTTTAAAAAATTTTCCCACAATATTTTTGTAAACAAACTAAATTCACATGTATTCTGTTTTCAAAATCGTCAAATGCCGTTACGCAAAAGTGCATGCATTGAATTCGATCGAAGCGCCACCTTGCGGATTTTTCTGCTTAAAGATGGCTAAAAGTATTAAAAGAATGCATTGTCATCGTGTTCTGAGCTATTCTAAAAGTTTCAAGTGTCTAGCTAGTCGGAAAGTTAGTTAAAAATTGATTGCAAGATTTGTACTGGACTAACAAGAAAGCGAGTTAATAAAAATGTGGTAAAAAACAATAAGATTGTCCATCTTCGTGATATGTGGGATACCATGTAATAGTTGCACATTTGATCGACTACATCAACTCCTGCTTTTGTCGTATTGTAATACCGTATAATCTCCGGTTTACCACAGTTAAATCAAAACTAACAATAAATGAAAAGGAATACAAGGGTCAGAAAATCAGACCTGCGTTAGAAAGGGTGTAGCTATAAATAGAAACTGCTTAGAACATTCAAACTTTACATGTAAAAACAAACCATTCAAAATTACAAAAATGTTACACTTTGTACACAGGTGTGTGTGTGGGGGGGGGGGGGTTAAGATAGATCTTGCCTGTATAATGAAGTATATTATCAGAATCAAAGTGCAGTCTTCTCATTAAAGTATTACAAAATCATACAAAGGCAGTTTCTCTGTGTTTTCACAAGTAACCTGTAAGTATTACAAAAAACTTATTGATAGTAAAACTTTTTTTATTAATAAATGCCATTACCTTCTATTTCAGCTAAAATTACAAAGTTTGAAGAACTTCATGTAATATTTCATGAATTTTCAATCTTTATGATTTCTGTGGTGATCCAGTCAGCAGTTCCTCTCATGAATATAATTTAAAATTAATATAATATACAATTATTTGTAAGAGTGAAAAACTTGAACTAATTAAAAGAACTATAATAATTGTGTATTTAAGAATTACATTGATCTGATGTTTTTATTACCACATACTTTCACAAGAACAGCTTGGAGTTATTCTGTATAATAGTTGCCATATCATAATAATTATGAATCTAGAAAATAAACATGGATCATATTCATTTGGTTTCAGTAGAATCTATAAACCACTTAATTTTGTTGTAATGTTAAAAGATAAAATTGTCATGAGTTATTCTCGCATTTTGCATCTAATATTTGCACACTAAAAAGGAAGAAATTTTCAAGATTTCACAGTTAATATAAAATCAATACCTATGAATACAAATAAATATGCTCATATGTACAACTTCATATTTTCTTATTTTTTATGCATTCCAAAAGAGGGATAAAAAAAGGTTTTTAAACTATCTAGATTAACATTAGAAAGATGGCTGCCATCATTTTGACAGTTTCGGACATACTATTGAGTGCTATATAGCACTCAATAGTATGTCCGAAACTGTATTTATGTCCTCAGGCTTCTGAAATTTTATGACTTTTTCTAATTTTACACAAAATATGCACACACGTTACAAAATTATATTTGATAGTAAAGAGGGGGAGAAAATGTATTGTATACCTACTAAGACTGAAAGTGGTCAATTTGACAGAAATATAGAAAACAGGTAGATATCTTTAAAATAATACCAAAAAAAAATGTTAGTTACTTTTTGTCACTTCCCCCCTTTGCAAATAACAGAAATATTAGCTTTTCGGAAATATTGGTGTTGAAAAATAAGAACTGCACAAACCATGTATATATTTTTATAGATAAACCATACCAGATTGTCAGCTCGACATACCTGCATAAAAATATATTTAAATGTATACTAATTTATTATATATTGGTATGAAATAGTTCAAAATTTAAATTATTCAACAATTTAAAAAAAACATTAAATATTTTAAATTCCGGATTTTATTTTTAACCGTCAAAATGACAGCGTTCAGTCTTTTTAGTAAGAAAAAAATTCCAGTCTTTCTAGTGTTAATATCTTTAAATAGACTAATAAATTCAATTCCAACATGCAAATTAGTAATATATAAGAAAAATAAAGCCGATTGCCACAATATCTATAATTTTATCTGTAAGAAAACAATTACCATATATTTTCTTTCATTGTGTTTATATTGTTATATTTCATTCAAAATTTGCATAAACTATAAGGTTAATAAGAACATAGGAAAAATTGATGTGATTAATTAAAGGAAAAAATATGTCTAATCTTGTTGGTGATACCCAATGTAAATTCTCATAGATAGTTCAATGTTTAATTCTAAATTAATAAGGTTTGGTTTGGTTTGGTTTGGAACACTACTGTCAATTTTTTGCTGCAGGAGAGCTAATTAGACCAGAACCTACAGTTTAAAGCCGAAATTAAAAAGGAACATTTTTTTTATAATGCTTACATACAATACGGGCTAAATTCACAAACAATAAATAAATAAAAAATAATTTTTCTTTAAATGAAAAGATAAGTTATAAAAATGCGATGTCCATACAGTAGAACCTTTGAACTTATAAGGTAATACATTTTTAAACAATGTAACAAAATTTTTAAAAAAGGTGTATGTATCAGTATACACGCGTAAGAAGCGAAACTTCTTCAAGTTATATATAATTGCTATTTTTTGTGTTTAAAATAAATAGGATAGATGAGGTATGAGTAAAAGGAAAAATTCTTTTGATCTGGACGCCTAAGCTCACTTGTTGCAATCGTATATGGTGTCACATGTATTCCATCTCGAAATTTACGAAATTGACCTAAATAAATTGAGGGAAAAGACAATTCCTCCGCATGTTCATCAAAAAGTAAACTATGTGGAAGATTTTTTTCTCCTGGCTTTAATCGTAAATACTTTTCTTCATTCCACATCAATGTTTGCTGCTGATATAATAGACTTTCTGCAATTGGTATATGTTCACTTATTTCATCTTGAAGTATAGTGTCAAAGTTATTGTCTTCAAAAAAGGACTCATCTCAATTTTTATGTCATACAAAGTATATAGTGGTGAAGTTATTAAAAACTGTAGCCAAATTTTTATAGTACCTTTGTTGATAATACCGTGCAAATAACTTGACTTATGAATTTTTTTACGTTTAATATGCACATTGATACAGTGATCATCAACCAGATTTCTAAGACTACTAACCATTGAATTAACACATACTGGAATATTAATTACTTGACTGCAAATACCATATTGACCATAAACGTGTCTTAGCCTTCTAATTTGCATAAATGGGATTCGAAGAGAAATCAACCTTTCTTACCTTGAAAATCCGTGTAAAGTAATTGTACAGCATCTTCATTTTGCAATTCTTGAATTAGTCTTGATTCAACAAAATTTTGATTTTGACATCTGTATTCTTGGATACGCTCTGTTATTGTGTTTTGACGGTTAAGGTTTATATATTGGGCAGAAGTATTGGTTTGAGAGTGATGAGCATCAACTTCAACGACTCTTTCATTTTCATATTCCATTAAATTTCTGGATTTGGAAAATTCAGGACCATTTTCAATGTTATCACGAGCTTCATTAATAATATTATCATTTTTATGATGAATAATTGAGGAAACATCGCTCGTTACCTGAATTTGATTCTTTTTCCGGGCTCTGGACTCTCGCATACACTCTGCTGCTGTTTTTGGACGTTTTTGAGGAATTGAAGAAACATCGCTCACTGCCTGAATATTATTCTTTTTTCAGGCTCTGTACTCTCGCATACGTTCTGCTGCTGTTTTTGGACGTTTAGAATTTGTATTCTGAATAGAAGTAATGGTCTAACAAGTATTGGATAGGACATCAGCAATAACGGTGATGGGCATCAACTTCACAAACTATTTCATTTGGAAATTCCATTGAGTTTGTTGTCTCCTAGATGAGCCAACGTAATAAGAATACTACAATATCAACACCAAATCTTTTATTCACCAACTAACGTAAAAGCGCCACTGCTTATCTCACTGTCCTCGACTCCCCAGTTATTCAATGAAAACCTACTTTTAGCACTCAAAATGCACCCAGATTTCTTATCAGTAAAATTCCCCTTGTGGAGGAGAGAAGGTTCTATATTGCGCTACTATAAGATTGGCTACTTCTCGCTTTCCCTAATTACACAGGCATAGTCGCTTCTCTTTGTGTCGCTTTGTTTGTTTACAGTTTTTCTCGCCACTTGGCGCATTCTTGGCCGGAAGTGCAGCAACGTGTTTCCGTAAAGCAGAATCGTAACATGAATGACTAAATTTTTCCCTCACCACCGATAAAGAAGTTTCACTTCAATAAAATCCAAAAATTAAAAATTAAGAATTTCATAAAATTATATATTGAAAGTTTTCAGACTGAGACAGAATAGTGGTAAATGTAATTGTTCCATACATTTTTCCTGTTCAGGTAACATTTTTATCAAATTAAGATCTTTGTGAATGGGAGGCTCAGCATTTCAGTGCAGAAGAAAGGTTTCACAATTTTTTTCCATTACATGAAAATGATATTTGGTTCCTAGCATGCAAAATAACTTGTAAAACTAAGTACAGTAGCACCATTACAAAAATAACTTTGTAATTTTTCACTTCATAACATATTCAGGTGCTAACAGACATTCCTAAACAAGCAAACTAGTTAATAGTAAAATCACTACAAATCAGCAACTAAAAAAGGTATTGCATTCATCAAGAATACAAGTATTCATGGAACTACAGCTAACTCTAGAAACTACCGTAAAACAAAAATATTTGGGGACTTGTGGAAGACTTATTCACTTGAAAAGGGTTGTTTTTAACAATAAAAAGATAGCACAAAATTCAAAATCATGAACTATTTTTCTTTTGAAAATGTTTTTCTTTTAGTATAAATTTACTTACAAACTTTTAATTTAACAAACAAGCAAAGGTCTTTCTGGAGTGTATTTTATTATCATTTCTTAAGATTGCAATTACAATTAAGATGTTTCAATCACAAAGTCTAAAATGTGAAAAATGATGAAATGATTACATGAAGAAACTTGAAATCTTTTCCATGGAGACAAATGTAATTATTTTACATTATCACACATATCTGTGAAAATACACATATATTTCCATAAAGGGTCAATCCATTTTAAGCAGTTCAGGTAAATATTTTATTTGTTATTTGACCTTCTTAAAAAAATCTGAAATTTTTTGTAGAACAAGTCTCGCATGATGGAAGTTCAAAATTACTGTTATTTTAATTTTATTATTTTTTGTTTGTGCATGGCGACCATGTTTGTTTTATCATGTAACGCAATTTTTGTACATTTAAGGGTTTACAGAATTGCAAATTTCTCATCTTTTATTCCTCCATTTCAAATGGAGTTTAAAGCAATTTTTTAGGATAAAATGGGCTGAAAATCTCGTAATAGAATAGTTTCCAAAAATAAATTGTTATTGGTGAAATTTTAGCATAACGTTTAAGATTTTTCCTCAAATTTGTCGGCTTACAAGAGGAAGTTTTTCTAAGAAGGAAAACTGCTAACATGGCACAATTGTTTTTATAAATATGTAGAAAGTACTTGTACTCGCATGCCAAGTTCCAGATCTGAGACATGCTGTCTCTTTTAAATGTGTAAAAATTGCTGCACAGGATGAAACAAACATGGTGACCATGCACAAATAAAAAATAATAAAATTAAAATAAGTCATTTTAAACTTCCATTATGTTAGGGTTCTTGTATAAAAAATTTCAGATTTATTTAGAATAGTCAAGCAACCAGTACTGGACCACTTGAAATGGATTGAACCTAAAGTTTTATGCATAAGCATATGATAAATTGTACATACTATAAAATACATCAGTAATATATCACCGGATTTTATAAAATTTCCAATACTCACTAAGAAAATATGAAACAAGAAAATTAAACGTACATTTTCATTTCTAGAAAATCTCTGTGGTTTCACACACATGTACATAGAAGTTTTTTTTTTTTTTTTGAATCAATGTTTGAATACAAAAAAGAGAGAGAGAGAGAGAGAGAATGTAAGTACACTCAAGTTCATCATCAAGTGAGCATCAAATACAAGGCTATGAACTAGACCAGAGGCATAACCATATACATTTTATTGGGTGTGTTCTGGAGAACTTTCATTTATGGGGATGAGGTTCTGACAAAAATTTAGATGCAAGTATGTAAGGGAGTAGGTTGACTCTTCCCTATGGTTGTCTCCTATTTCATGCTACTAAATACATGAAGTTATGCATTTTCAAGGGGATAATCCATAAAAATGAGCTCAAAAAATGCTTTTACACTGAAAAAGGGGTTGAGCTCCATCTTTTGCCACTTCGTGAAAATTTTGAAACCGCACCAGATTTCATATTTCTGAAGTTCTGCTTCAAGAAATACTATTTGGTACTATTTACAAAACAAAAATGGCACTCATCCCACAAAAGTTTTATAAACTTATAAATAGTAAAAATATTCTATGCAAAGCAACAATGTTCAATTTATATTCTTCTTCTGACTTTCTGGATTAGATTTTTTAACAATGCATTAATCAGTTCATAAAGGAATTGTTAGTTAAATAATATAGAGTAAGTGAATTTTAAAAAATTAAAAGTGATTTATGACAAATTTATTGTTATAAATACAGTATTTATAACAATAAATTTGTCATGGCTGATTGATCAATGGCTGATTGATAAATCTATAGCCAAGTATAAATACAGTAAATAAAACTTTAAAAAAAACCTAGCTTAAGAACATTTAAAATACTATGATGGTTCCTTTGTGCATAATGCAAAATATAATACATTATTTACATATACTTCGCATACTACTTATCAGAATTTGGTTGTGGAATTTTACCACTTGTCATCTGGTGTATCATTCCTGTGATGTATTTGTGTTTTTCCAGTTCTGATTCCAAGTGTTCAATTTGACTATTTTTTTCTCCGATTTCATTCTGACACTGTTTTTGAACATCTTCAAGTTCTTCAGTTAATGCTTTAATATCATTGTCTTTCTTCTCAATTGATGTTTCATATCTCTTGCATAATAATTCCAACATTTTTATGTCCTGTTCCAATTTAGAATTTTTGTTCTGGGTATTTTCTACCATAACTTCCAATTTACTATTTGAAAGCTCTGCCGCTTTCAGAGCACTGTCTTTCTCATTTAATTGCATGTTTAAATTTCTGATAGATTCCTTAAGATCTGCATTCTTAGAATCTTTTAATTTCAACTGCTCCTCCAGTTCATCTTTATTATTTTGGAGTTCTAGTATTTGTTGATTACAATCTTCAACCTTCTTATTAAACTCATTTATCAAATTATCATTTTTTTCTTCTAATGTCATGATTGTCTGTTGTGCTGAATCTATAGTACTTTCCAAGTTTAGTATTTTAAGCTCAAAATTTTGCTTCATTTTTTCGGTACTTTTTTTAAACTCTTCTATCTTTTTTACTAATTCTTCTCGAGACTCTTCTAATGCCTCATATTCTTTGCATTTCATTTTTATGTCCTCTTCCATTTGTTGAAGTTGACTAATTAATGCTTTTTTATCGCTATCTTTTAAAAAAAGTAACTCAGAAAGTCTAGCTTTTTCCTCTTCAAAACTTTTCTTTTGTTCATATTGTCTTGACATTTGAGCTTGCATCATTTCTTTTTGCTCCTTTTGGGACTGCTGAAGTTCTTTTATTTTACACAATGCAACATCTAATTCTTCTTTTTGTCTCTTGCATTCCTTCTGAGTTACTTCAAATTGCATTGTAGCTTTTTCACAGCGACTTTCAAAATCTTTCAACATAGTTCTAAGCCTTAATGCCTCTGCATCCAAATCTGCTTGTCTGCATTTGTACTGTGTCATAATCTGGTCAGCTTTTTGAAGAGCGACAGTTTTGGCTTCAACATAATTTTGTAATTCTTGTTCTTTTCTTGTCAAAATAGCAATTTTGTGTTCATATAAATCCATTACTTCGGACCTTTTAAGTTCTTTGATATTAAGACCTTGTTCAATTTTCAGTAATAATGAATCAATATTATTTTCCAAAGAATCCCTATGGGGTACAACAGTTTTTTTAGTTTGTTGACCACTATCTGATGTAAGTGAATAATCTGAATTTTCAGAACTATGCATAATACGTTTTTGCACATTTGAATTTCTTAATAGCAAATTTTTACTTAGCATATTTAAAGATGACTCATTTTTTATCAAAGATATCAATAGCAAACTTCTTCTTACACAGTCATCATTATTAGATGTAAGTGCATAAGCCAGAAACTGCATTGCTCTTTCATCATTTACAATTTTAGAAGCAAGTTTTTCTGATTCAGATACTGTAGTTTCCACAATTGAAATAACTTCAATTATCATTAAAAAAAGTTCAATACAGCATTTATTACTTTCACAATCATCAGTTTTACATTTCTTTAATAGCATTTTTGCAATTTCCTCACATGCTGCCAAATTTACATACTGAGAAATAAAACCTTTCATATTAGTTTTCATACACAGAAAAATTAATATTTCAAAAATGGTAATATGAGCTTCAAGTTGCTTCTCTAATATACTTGACTCAATAAAAGTTGGCACTGTCATATTGCTTAAAATATTTTTTATAATTTCTTTTGTAAAACTTTCAACAGTACTAAAATTGATTTCTATGTTAATGATAAGAAAACTTTTCAAAAGTTTTAATGACATCTTATGAGCCTTTTCATTTTCATTGTTTGAACACCAATGCATAATTTTAGGATGTATTTGTATATCTTGACATGGCTTATCTTCAGATTTTTCATCAGAAATACACAATACTGAACAAACCTTTTTACAACAATCTGGAATATTTACTAATGCATATAAAATCTGCAAATATACAACTGACTGGTTAATATTATCTTTATGAAAAACCTTGGGTATCCTTTTTAAAAATGTGGTTAAATATGGTGATTTCACAAAGCAAGACTGGTACTTTGGAATTTTAATCAAATCAAGAAATAAATCTAATGCAGCAATGGTACATGTCTCATCTGTACCAAAAAGCAACTTGACAATAAGCTTAAATGTTGTCATTAAATGTTCTTCTGTCCACAGTTTAGCACCAATTGGATAATTTGGAGTTAAGTTAGCTAATATGGAGAGAGCATACACCAAAACGTAAGGCTCTTCAGTATTTAACATGGATACAATTTTCTTTATATTTTGTTTTGCACTAGGTAGAGAACATAAGTAATTCTGAACTTTTACATTATGACGAGTGACATTGGCTAATATTCGAAGTATAATTTTAAGCAACTGTGAAGAATCAGAATCTATCAATTTAAGGAGGGCATTTAATAAATTTTCAAAATGACTTTCGATATAATCAATGGTGATATCATAAGTTAAATTTTGAAGCAAATGTAAACACTGGACTACCAAAGGATCTTTAATATCTGTACCATAGTGCTGCAAAAAAACTGATATCGCAGAATGTACATGAAATGTGGACTGCAAATTTTTATTCAAATGAGGACATTTTGACAAATTTTGTAAAATTGATAGCACACGAGGAATAAGAGTACATTTAGCGTTGCTATCTAAGAGTAGATTCACAATATGAGAAATACACTGAGAAGATAAGGGGTTTCCACTAAAAATACCAAGATCAGATGACGTTGTGGTCAAACAAACCAGAATTTCTAAATGTCTTTGTAATTGCATCAAATTAATTTCATTTTGGCAAACGACATATTGATTCGAAGACGCAATGAAGGCTGATATAACGCTCTTCGCATCCATATCTAATTTTCTCCTCTTCATAAAATCATACCTTGACTTAATAAATATTAAATGCAACAAATCATGAAGTAATCCACTGAAATCACAATAACGATCAAAAGCAGCATATCTTCATCTTGCAATATCTATGATTTTTAAACGCAAATACACTGATGAAAAATACATTTGATGAAAATGGAAACAAAAATGTTTTTATAGAGAACTATGAAATAAAAAAAACCATTAAAGATAAACGCAATACCGAAGAATCCAATTTAAACTAAGCGCTAACGGCCGATAAATAATAGGTTTAAAAATAACAAAACAACAGTTAATGAAGCGGTTCCAGTTACTGATTAAAAAAAAACAGCTGACTGTAAATGGATTAAATAAAATACACTATGAGTACCCTGAAGTGAAATAGAATTTCTATAAATTTTTACTGAATGAACTGACAAAGTTCAGTCAACCAGCCCACCTCGGATGAAATCGTCGTCTGTCACATACTGTGGCACAAAATTTACGTCGCAAAATAACAAAAGGAATAAGTTATCTTAGGCATAAAAGGGGATTGATAAACTATTCCCGAATTTCCAATCCTGCTTGCCTTCCTCTTTGATTTCGCTACTCGCGCCTTACGGACTTCGGGCCTACCGCCCTTTCATGTAACTTCCACTAACTTGTTTTTTATCCCAATCATATTCCAAATTTCCCGTCTTCTAGTTTTTGAATTTTTTTATTATTATTATTATTACTATCATTATTTATTTATATAATATCTTGTTCCTCCCATTGCTTAAATTCTCCATTATCATTTAAGTTAGCCATGCCACATTGGTCACTCGTACTCGTTCTAAATTAGTTGATTTTTCAACTAATTAATTTATTTTTTCTCCCTTAATCATTGCAACACTATTTGTAAACTTGAGAACGGTTGATCTTATGTCACATACTAACCTTGATACTGAGGATAAGGACCTCTTGCTCCCTGGTGCCTCTATAGTGTTTTATGTCGATGTCAAACTACGAGGTCAAAGGGTGGATGATTTGTCCTGCGTTACTTTGCGCTTTTCTCTCGCTGCTCGTTCCTTTTCAAATGTGCAAAGTTGTTTAAAATTTCTCGTGCTTGTGAGCTCTTTTTTCTTGTTTGGCGTATTTTTTATTACCATGTTTTTATTAACTCGCTTTCTTTGTTTGTGTGTGTGTGTGTGTTTGTTTGTTTGTCCAGTACAAATCTTGCAATCGATTTTTAACTAACTTCCCGACTAGCTAGACATTTGAAAATTTTAGAATAGTCCAGAACACGATGACAATGCATTATCTTAATACTTTTAGCCATCTTTAAGCAGATTTGAATGCATTTTCAGTTAATTTTGTTTTGTAGACTGGTGCAGCCATCAACGGCCGGGACGGGAACGAAAAGTTAAACGCAAGTTAACTTCCAATTAACTTCGTTTTCTTTCAAGTTGATGGGATAATTCATCAAAAAATTTTAAAAAGTATTTATTAATACATAGAATTGTCAAGTTTATATGATTCAACAGAAAATTTAAAAACATGGTATATAAAAAGTTCGTTTTATCTTGTAATTATGCTGGTTTTTATGTCCAACATCTACTGTCACTTTTTGCAAATAGTTATTTTGTATTTGTTATTTGCATCCTTATTTTCTACTTCCTATTTTTGCATCGTCCACATGGTGTAGAGGTTAGCGTTCTAAGCTGCATGCAGTGGTCTTGGGTTCAAATCCCGAATAAAGCTTGGTCGTTTCCGTATCGTACCCTCAGATGGGACGACCAATTCTGGCAAGCAGTTCTGGTAAGACAATTCTGGCAAGCAATTCCGGCTCACCTTTAATGTGCTCTCATAATAAAGTAGCCAGTAAATAGAGGGTTAATAACAAAAAGTGAATGTCTAACGACAAGTGCCTCCGCATTAGACAAAAAAAGACTTCCTATTTTTGCTGATTTTGTATGTCCAACACCTACTGCCACTTTTTATTTATAGTTATTTTATATTTCTTTTCTACATTTATTTTTCTACTTTCTTTCGTACAGGAGAATAGGTCGGAATTTTTATTCTTCATCTTTGATGTGAAGGTCATGTATATGATTGTTTAGGCTCGTGCTTTTTAAATAGCACCAAGTTGTTTAAAAATTTCTCGTGCTGGCTAGTTTTTTCCTTGCTTGGCGTATTTTTTGCTGAATTTGTATGTGCAACATCTACTGCTACATTTTGTAAATAGTTCTTTTGTTCTGCATCTTTTTTTCTACTTCTTTCAGACTGTCTTTTTCAACAGTTATTGTACTGTGGTTTTACAAGGATCTTGATCCTGCGTATGTGTGACGGTGATCAGTGGCGTAGCGAGCATAACTGGCAACCGGGGCACGATACCTTTTCGGCGCCCCCCTTCCCCCGAAAAAACATATAGTAATATAATGTATAGAATTCGTTGAGGACCGCTTTGCGCCCCTCTGCGAGTGGCGTCCGGGGCCCTCCCCCCCCCCCCTTCGCTACGCCATTGACGGTAATGTTCTAGGGAAAGCAATCACACATAGATCTGCGAAGGATCAACTTGAATCGACTTCAAACAAAATGGCGAATTCTATGGGTTTTTATGATTTGCCCAACAGTGGATCAACCTGCGGAGCCAGCATCTGTGGATAATATCAACGAACTCATCAACTTACTTGAAGCGAAAACAGCTCTCCCGAAGTTTCAGCCCTACAGTGACTTGATTCTTCGAATCGTTGACATTTTGAAAGATATTTTGAAAGATATCAGAAGTGACTTGGCTGACGATAGTGATGAATCAAAACTTAGAGCCACCTTGACATTAGTAGGTATGTGGTACTATATTTTAGGGTTAAGATCAGTGTTGATGATATTCAGTTGTGTTCTTTATATTTCGATAAAAATAATGTGTGGCCTAAAAAAAGTTAAATAATTCGGAAATTAAGTGAAAAGAGAAAAAAGTAATTCTGATAACGAAATTGGCGATGATATGACCTTTGTAAAAAGTAGCCAAGAAATAAGAAAATGGCAAAGAGGTCACAGATCGAAGAAGCAAGAGAGGATTCTCTCCAACTAAAAAATCGTTTCGGTAATCTTGAGGACGAAGGTGATGCTATAATTGAAGATCAAGAAGACAATAATAATACCCCCGTAACTACTGCGCAAACACCACGGATTAGGAAACCGGATTCCCTTTCGGATCGTTAAGATCCGAAAGGGAATCCGGTTATCCCTTTGGGATAACCGGAACCCTTAATTGGGTTTGGTTCGGATCGTTAAGATCAACCAACCAAATGGAAATTAATTACTAATGAAATTCGAACAATAACCAATGCAAAACTCCCATTACAGGACGCTGGAAAATTCGTTAAAGTCTTTCCAGCCAACGCAGATCAAGTTAGACGTATTCAAAACTTACTTATGCAAAATAAAATAAATTTTTTCGCAATGAATCCTAGAGAGGAAAGAGCTCTAAAAATCCTAATTAAGGGTGTACCTCCAGATATCCCAGTGGAGGAAGTTCGCAATGAGTTAGTGTTGAGTTTGAGCGAGTGGCTCTATTTTTCTGTGCGGAAGAATAAAGCTACGCATAGTGGTGCTGTCCGCCTCGCCTCCGCTTTAACTCTAGAGGTGCGTAGGGAATGTGTTGCTGTGTGCGCACATATCTTGAGCTGTGTGCTTTTTATCTTTTAACTGTTTTTTTATGTCTAATAAATATAATTAATCAAGATGTAAGGACTGGATTTCGTGTCTCCGACATCAGAAAACAACAAATTGGTAGCAGAGCGTGGTTGTGATTAATTATATTTAAAGAGGCTGCTGAAATCGAAACTGCCGAAGCACAAATCGAAAATGGAGAAACTCGACGTTCCAGAACTGACTGGAGAAAATTATCTCATCTGGTGTTTAAAAATGAAAGCAGCCCTGCCATTAAAACGTCTAGATACTGTTATTTCCAGTGTGAAACCAGAAAATTTGGATCAAAAGGAATCTGAAAAATGGGATCAAAAGGATGCTGACGCAGTAGCTTACATGCACCTCGCTATGTCAGACGAGCAAGCGCTGCAGTTCACCACGGAAGTAAATGCAAAAACTCTGTGGGAGAAAATAAAGTCAACATTCACGGGTCAAGCTGAAGATCGAAAAATAGATGCAGGAAACGAATTAAAAAAATCTGGAAATGACTTCGAATGAATCTGCGAACGACTATATTGCCAGAGCAGAGAGATATTGACTAAGTGTCTTTCTCTCGGATTAGAAGTTACACCACGGGAATTAGTTTTTTACACAGTTCGAGGCCTGAAAGGCAAATTTATCCGTGTGCGTGACATTTTGAAGACACAAAGGGACAAAACAATGGATGAAGTATTAGAAATTCTACGTGAAGAAGATCGATAAGCTAAGTGATCGACGGAAGGATCTGGAACCCCTTAACAATCGCATAATTTTCAAGAAAACAGTAGAAAAGTGCCTATTTTTTTCCGGAGGATTTCATTTATTTCTTGATCTGCCCATCTAGTTTTAAAAAAAAATCATCCCCAATTACATTATAAATAGAATGGTACTGCCATCTGGTATGTAAAATAAGAAATAAAATTTCATTTCAATAAAATTTCAATAACATTTTCATTTAAAGTGTTATGGTAAAATTAATAAATTTAATAAGTATAATCAATAATTAAACGTAACATTAAAATTTATTTATAAATTAATTATTTTAGAATTCACAGATAAAAATTTATTTATATCTATTTATGATTTTTTTATTTATACATGACTAAAAATTACTGAAACAAAATTGAAATAAAAATTACATTTTGATTTTATAAAAGGATTTATTAAAACAATAAGTATCTTACAATTAATCTTATAATTTAAAAAAATGCACCTATCGATTGGAAAATTTTCTTTCCAGTCTTTATTACTTCAGGAATTTAAAACAATTTCTTCCCACCAAACAGAGCTTCGTAATTTTGCCCACATTCTTTGTTGTGGAAAAACTAAATTTAGCGATGAAGCCATAGATCGTACGATTATATCTAATATCCACATCAATCTTCTAGTTCTTATATTCCTTTTTTCCTATCTATTTTCTAAATTTATTTTTAAAAACAACAGAAAACAATCGTAAACGTTCTATAATTATCAACAGCGACTGACATGTGCTGCATTTAAATAACAAATAGACGCAGACGTAATTGTGTTTTAGAAGAGGAGTGCATTGGTCGTGTCGACTTTATCTCCTGTAAGCAAAATATATGTAATCAAGGTGGGAGTGCTCAGTAGTTAAAATTTTAAGTAATGAATTAAAATATTAAGGTAAGAATAACGCGGGTAAAAGAAAAAAAATTAATAGTAAAGTTAAATTAAAACAAAAAAGTTAATTTTAACAGAAAAAATATAGAGTTACAAGTTAAGAAAATTTAGAAGAAAAATTAGATAAGACTAATGATCCACGGAAAACAAAAAAGTAATAATATTAAGAGGCCCAGAAAAGCAGATATCATAAGAATACAAAAAATATTTTTGTAAGTTTTTCAATCTTTTTGGATTTTTAAAGTTTTATGATTTTTTTGTTGTTATTTTTAAAATTTAAGAATACGAGGTCAAAAGAACAGCAATTGGAAAATAAAAGGCCTCCCCAGGACCATACACTTCGTAACGAGATAAATGCGGAGTTCGAAGATGGAAAGCTAAAAATAGCAATACAGTGAATTTGGAAAAGTATGACACCGGCTGGTATCGAACCCATAACGTGATTTACAAGGAATGATGGTGTATGAGGATCACTTCCGCCGAATCATGTGATGGCCTTTACTTCCGGTTAGACTGGTAAAAGCAGGGTGAAAATGTGGTCCCATGTAAACGGACTTCGAAGGTTTTCCCTATTAGCGGGTAAATCCCGGGTATTATTGTTGCCCATGTAAACGCAGCTATTGGGGAAAGCCTTTAACAAGAGCAAAGTCAATAGTGCTACTACTATACTTAGAAAGATGAGTGGGGGAAGAAGGGGCAATTATGTCAAATTCAGAATTAGCAGTAAAATTATAAATGATGTTTCCGTAGGAGTTATTAGTTTTACAATTCCACAAAGTGTGGTGAGCATTAAGGTCGCCAAAAAGGATAGTGTTAATATTAAGATTATCAAGTATTTTTAAATCGTCAAGGACGTCATTAGGATTTTGAACTGGGGGGATATAAGTAGAAACAATAGTATAAGATGGGAGGTTATTAAGTTTAATATTTATAGCAGTAGCGTTAATAATTTTGAGGGGGGAAATGATAAGTTCATGGTGGGGCAAATTATTTTTGATTATAATAGCAGTGCCTCTCTTGGCTTGTGTGTAAGAATTATAATCGGTTCTATAAGTGGTGTACTGAGGGATGTTAAGTTTATCCGCTGTTCTGAGATGAGTTTCTTGTATGAGAATGATATCGGGGGTATGCTCATTTACAAATTCTTTAAACTCCCGGATCCTAGAAATAAACCGTTGGCATTCCACGCAAGAACAACAAGGGAAGGAGAGGGCGTACCCATTAACTTGATATTTCCGGACAATTAAGCATGCCAGTGAAGAAGCCAAAAATTTTGTCTAGTGGCGCTGTCCGCCTAGAAAATCCAGAGCTGCGTAGGGAATGTGACGCTGTGTGTGCACATATCTTGAGCTGTGTGCCTTTTATCTCTTAACTGCTTTTTTATGTCTAATAAATATAATTAATCAAGATGTAAGGACTGGATTTCATGTCTCCGACATCAGAAAACAACAGTTAGTAAATTTAGGCTTGTCTGTGCAGAGAGTTGCACAGCTTAAAAGATTTAAAGATAAGACAAAACTTCCTATTTTCTTGTGCAATCTTTTCCCTAAGGATTTAACTAAAACAATAGGGCAATCTCTCGCAGCATGTCACACATCTCAACTCTTGCAGATTTTACTTCTTGTTTGGCGAGGAGTGGCAAATCATTGCATAATTTAACATGGCGTTCATCGAGCATTCTTACAGCTTGTTGAATAAAATGCTCTCAGATTACGCAAAGTCTTTAGATACGGTATCTAAACAAAGGTATATCACTAAATTAAACATTCAGGTACAGCCCGGAAAGGTTTATTCAGTATGTGACCCGTATTTATTGACAGAGGAAAACTGGAGTTACGATACAAGGCGATGGCCTGAAGTAACTTATCCTGATATCTATACATATCTCAACATAATAATAATCATTCTCAACGAAAGAATGATTATATTCTCTTAAACCTTGCGAAATATTGAAAAAATGTGTTAAAATACCTGTTACATACAACTAATATGAGGAATTTTATAAATAAACTTAAATTATTTAACTCAAAATGAAGGTATCGTCCAAAAACACATGCAAACGCATAGGAACGGCTTCTGTTTTCTGCCACCCGATAATGACGTCATCTATAGCAGACGAAAACTGACGTAGCCAGTGACGTTGCGACTTTTCGCCTTATATGCGACATGCGGGATTTTCTAGGTTTCCTCGTCAGAGTAGAAACCTACAAATTCAAAGGGGGTGTTAAGCAATGTTACAATTGCTTGAATTTCCATCACAGCAGCGACACTTGCCAAATGGACACTCGTTGTCTTAAGTGTGCAGGAAATCATAACACCAAATCCTGCTAAAAACCAATTACCGAAAAGGTAACGTGCGCTAACTGCAATGGAGATTACCTTAAAAATTATAGAGGTTGCAATAACCACCTGAATTCCCATCAAAACACGACGCCATCAAATCAAAACTATTAGAGAAGTTGACAAAATAGAAATCCATAATAATGTTCAAACTTGCGGAGGGAACACATTCGTCGTAAAAGAAACTGCTTCTCAAATATCCTATAAAGGCATTTTAAAGATGCAACTAAAAGGAAATAACTCTTCCCCTCCCGTAGTTGTAGCCAGTTCTATGAATGATATAATAGTTCCCAACCCCTCACCTGCTCCCAACTCCTCAAATGAGTCGAGAGTTCTAAAACGAGCTCTAAAACACTTGTTCTCTAAACTCAAAGAAATAGAATAAGTCCTCACTAACATTCATCAACTCTTCGCCAAACTTAAATCTGCCAAAGAAGGTGTGTTGCTAGGCCCCATTCTCGGAAAACTTAATTTCCCAGCCGTAACTGGGTCTGCTGATTTGCCATCTTCACTTTAATGTCTCAGTCTGTAGTCCGAATGCTGAGTTGGAATGCCAATAGGCTCCATACTAAAATCGACGAGCTTAGTGACTTTGTAATTGATAATCCTGTGGATTTGATTCTTGTACAGGAAGTCAAAACTTTTAACATACTGTATCTTAAAATACAAAACTACAATTTAATTTACTCACCTCAAGTTGACAACAATAATAGTAACTCCTTATATGGAGATACAGTCATTTATGTCAAAAGAAATTTTATGTATGATCACATTCCCAGCCTCAATCGCAACATTTAAGAAAATACTGCAATTAAAATATACCTCACCTACTCTAATTATATTGCCAATATTTACCTTAGAGCAGCGTCACTCATTCTGTTAGCTTAGACCTCCAAAATTTATTTTCCCTCGGTGATAAGGTTATCTTGGCTGGGGGATTTTAATACCCACCATCCTTGGTAGAATTGTTCCCATAATTATAACTATACCTGTCGCTACGGAAGGGAGATTAATGATTTTTATATTGATAATGCTATTGATATCGCTTTTCCTTCTTCTCCTACCCGTTTTGGCTCCTCTGGCTCCCAAACTTCGTCCTCTTAAGTAATATTAACTTTCCCTACGATATTAATTCTCTTGGCGACTAATCAAAGTCAAAGTCATTTTGTTGACAGAGTATCTAGCTACCTCCGACCATAAGATGTTATAATCGAAGTATATTTCTTCTGTTGGGCACTTCCATGATGAACAGCAGGCACGCCAGCTTAATTCCTCCGTAAAACAGTGGCGAGATGAAGATGGCTGTGGCAGGCTTCCATCGGAGGGGAAGGATCGATGTTCGCACAGTGCGAGGGACTTTGACAATGACAGCTCCATTAGCCAGGCGCGTAGGACAGCGTCCGAGGGAGCCAAATAACATGGGGTAGTTTGTGGGGGAGCACATGAGTGACCCCGCAATGATGAGAAAGAGACTCTGTAGAAGCAGGAAACAAACGACGACTTACCTATCATCTGACCATAACCCCATTATTCTAAATTTGCTCACCAGTATCCCTCTTCCTTCCATCCTCACCCTTCATTTTATTAATTGAAATTACACTATAATATATTTAATTCTCCCCCACCTTTTGAGCACATTCATAGTAAAATTGACATTGCTAATGCTGTTACCTCTATCACAAATATCATCAATAGTGCCTGTTGACGCCAATGGCTATGTTGGCAATCGCCAAACGCGCCCTTGAAATAATACAAATATAGGTATCATAGTTTTTTTTTTTTTTTTTTTTTTTTTTTTTACTCAGCAGCTAAAATATTCGATGGGGCTTTTACCTCCTTTTCTTTTAAGTATGTCTCTATTTTAGTAATCTGAGCCTTCAATGCCGATTTTTGTCGATTTAGAACAATGAGTGCCATTTTTTCTCCGGCTACGTGGACCAACTATATGAGCCAAATGTCATACGTTGCACTGGTCCTAAATTTGTTGTATTCGAATGGACTGTATACTAATAAATTATATCAAAACCATTGTCGACCATACGACACACGAATTAATAACAATTTTATTTACTTAAACGAATTACTAATGTATGAACAAAATCAATACATGAAACATCGACCATACGATGTTCGAGCGAAACAAACTTTTTTATGGAACAAACGATTTCAAACAAATTCTAATATCTTTTTGTTTACGATGCCAACATAAGAATTAAAAACTATGATACCTATATTTGTATTATTTCAAGGGCGCGTTTGGCGATTGCCAACATAGCCATTGGCGTCAACAGTGCCCTTAGCTCTGCCAAGATTCACATCCCACCTAATAATTACAATAAGCTCCCCCTTCATATCAAGCACTCAATTAAAAATAGGAATAATGTTAGGAAAATTTGGCAGCGTATGGGCGATCCATCTGCACGTAGTGAATTCTATAGACTAAATGCTAAAATTAAACTTAAAATTAGAAAATAACAAAAAACAGGGACTTTTTTATAGAGTCACTCGCACCAACCGACAGTAACCTCTGGACATATCTTAATGAGTTAAAGTCCTCTGGACATATCTTAAACGAGTTAAAAACCCTTTACCCCCTCCAATCCGTCATCTTTACACAACATCTGGCATTCTCACGAGTGACTCTTACAAAATTGCGGCCTTGGCAGACAATTACGATAAACCAGTTCTCTCTCCACCCCAAAGTTTTCTGTCCCTACACAATTGTTGAAGGTGACGATATACTTGCAAAATTTTTCAGTATTTTTTTCAGTAGGCTCTCTATAATCAAGAATGACTCTCTCGAGCCTACCATCCCAGCCGAAATTCAGAATGCTGTCAACTCGCTCTATAAAAAAAATCCAATAAAAGAACTCCCGGCCTTGACAATATTTCTAACTCAGCTATTAAAAAATTACCTCTAAATTATATTAACTACCTTTCTGAGTTAACTAATTAAAAACAAGCAACACATACTGCTTCACAGAATCAATAAGTTCTTGGATGAAAATAATGTCATTATTAATGCGCAGTTCGATTTCCGAGCCCACCACTCAACAACATACCAGTTACTCCGAGTTACGGAACTCATCCATGATGGTTTCCCAATTCGGATGCATTCTGCAGTAATATTTTTCGATTTGGACAAGGCTTTTGACCGAGTCTGGCATAGTGCTCTCATTTACAAACTTATTAAGCTTAAAATGCCTGCCTCAATTATCCACTTAATACATTCATAAAGTCTCGGCAGATCCTTTAAAGTCAGCCATGCAATAACATATTCTAGTCTGCGCGAAATCAATGCAGGAGTCCCTCACGACTTAAGTTAGGACCTATCCTCTTTAATATTTTTATTAACGACATTCCTCACTCTCCCTTCACTATACTAGCCATGTTTGCGGTTGATAAGACAATACTAGCTAAGTATCATAATGTTAAATACATGCACAATTACCTGCAGAGACATACTACTGGAATTCTTGAACGATGGTTTGAACGGCTGAGGTTCAAGTTAAGTCCTTCAAAAACTAAAGCTATTTTTTTCAGTTACAATAGAATTCCATCTCCTCCGTTCACAATATGCGATCATCTAGTTCACTTTGAGAGAGAGGGCAAATACCTAGGAATTTACCTCGATAGTCGACTAACCTGGAAGAAAAATATAGAACATAACATTAGAATTTTTTTAAAGTCCGTAAGGATATCGCGAGCCTCCTGTATCAGAATCACATGGGTTCAGATAAAATTGTTGTTAAGTTGAATGCCCAATTTAGACGACACGTGAGACGATCACATTGTTTCGCACACATCAATTTAATTTAACTTTCAATTTAATTTAACTTTTCAAATTTTTTATTTTTATTCGTCGGACTGACAGGTCCATAAACTAATTTATACTAAAAATAATTTAAAAAAAATTATTGTTTGAAATTTATTTTTCCTCTTTTTGCCAAATTTCAATTCCTTAAGCGACGCATTTCATTATAAACCCGTGAAATGTTTGCTAGATGGCACTACCATACCCCTAACGCGCATTCATAACTTCCTCTCGCCGACGTTGCCAGTCGCCAGTGCCATTTTTATTTTGAGTCCGACGTCTGTGATGGATAGATATTTCTCGCTTGTTTTTGATGTGGGTGGTGATATGTCGAAGACTCTGAAACGAAAGAATGGAAGCGCAGCGAGTGGAAGTGGAAGATCGTATCACAAGGAGTGGTTTCACAAATTCGGGGTCATAGAAAAAGATGAAAAGTGTTGTGCGTTAATTGTAACGAAACTGTTGTTTAACGTAGCTTCAACGTAAAGCGCCATTTTGAAACAAATCTCAAAAATTTTTCATTACTGTCTGAAGAAGAAAAGATTGAAATTTTCAATAGGATATTGAAGCAGTACCAGATACAGACTTCTATTTTCAAATCTACAGTTTGTCCTAAAAATAATATTACAGCGGTGAGTTTTCATTTGTCATACTGTATTGCGAAACATGGGAAACCACTGTCAGATGGCGACTTTTTGAAAGAATCTTTCCTAGTGTGCTCGGACAGCCTATTTGACGATTTTGAAAATAAGGACTCGATAATTAAACCTATCCAAGAATTGCCATTAAGTAGGAATACGGTAAAAGATAGAACTGAGTCTCTGAACAAAGATGTTTCCGATCAACTTTCTTCCGATTTAAAAAATGCAGAAATGTATTCTATATCTTTGGACCAGAGCACAGATGTCGCCGGACTTGCCCGACTTGCAGTTATTGTCAGATACA
This sequence comes from Dolomedes plantarius, assembly GCA_907164885.2. Lineage (NCBI taxonomy): Eukaryota > Metazoa > Arthropoda > Arachnida > Araneae > Dolomedidae > Dolomedes > Dolomedes plantarius. Next base: position 103,664,017 of record OU015495.1, read on the forward strand.
CTTCTGAGAATATGATGATGGAGGAATTGATTTAATTGATGACATTAAGAGGAAGAACTACTGGTATTGATGTTATGAATGAAGTTAAGGAAGAGTTCACTGAATTGAATGTTGACCTAAAGAAGATTGTATCCGTAACTTCTGATGGAGTTCCAAGCATGATAGGACAGCATGTTGGTTTAGGACACTCTTTGGTCGAATTTCACTGCACTGTGCACCAAGAGGCACTTTTGGCAAAAGAAATTTAAAATTGTTTTGAAAATGTGCTTTCTGTTGAAACGAAAGTCGTTAATTTTACTGCAGCACATGTTCTCACTAAACGGCAGTTTTAAAATTTATTGGAGGAAGTGGATGCTCAGTATTCGGGTTTGGTTATGTACAATAACGTTTGATGGCTAAGTCGAGGTCAAGCTTTGGAACGTTTCGTTAGTTTTTTAGACGAAATTTGGTTATTTTTAGATGAAAATGGTAAAGTTTTTCCAGAACTCACAAGTTTGAATTGGTTGAATGATCTCATGTTCTTTTGTGATTTCTCAGGGCACTTTAATGAGCTAAATACGAAATTTCGAGGCCGTGGTCAAATCGCCTTAACAATGTACGAAATTCTCAAAGCATTTGTAACAAAGCTAGACATATATTCAAATGACCTGGTTACTGGAAAATTGAAGTATTTTCCATCATTAAAAGAACATTTTCTAACATCATCCTGTTTTGCCAACAATGTCTGAAACAAAACAGAAGTTTTAAAACACAATTTTTCAGTATTAGCGAATGCGAAAGAAATATTTGACGAAAGATTCTCCCTATTTCGTGAAATGGAGAAAACTTAACAGTTTGTCATTTTACCACACAAACCTAAATTTGAAGATCTTAAATTATCATTTTTCGATTGGCTTCAAATTTATGACTTAGAAATGGAAATGGTTGAATTTCAAAACAGTGTTGTATGGATGAATAAATTTGCAGAACTAAACGTAAACTTAGAAAAAAAATTACAAAATTGTGACGAATATATTTCAACAACAAGCACTAAAAATATTATTTTAACTGAATGGAACTCGTTGCCTAATTCGCTAATGTCGATGATAAAGTTAGCAAGAGGTCTTTTGACAATGTTTGGATCAACCTATTTTTGCGGACAGCAGCGCCCGCTCTAGCGGTTACGTCGCCCCGGACAAAATGACAAATTGCCGCCCCTTAAGAATGAATGAATATATATATATATATATATAATAAAGGTACATATTTTTATTTTCAGTAAAAATCAAATAATTTTATTTAAATTTTAATAAAAGTATATATTTAAAAAGAAACACATAACATAACATAACATAACATTGATAATCAAGCAGTACAAAACAGTAGAAATTAATTAAGAAATATCTGTACCTAGCCACAAATTGCTAACCATATATTTTTTTACATTTTTAAATGCTATTAAAATGTGTATTATTGCACAAACAATCAAAATGCCATTATTTTGAAGATAAAACAAGGTAACATCAACTACGCTAAAATCCCAAAAACTTTTTTTTCTTACTTTCAGTTCTGCAAACCTTTTTATTGCATCTTTTAAATTTACTTGATCAGCAATTTCATGCTCAATTGTCAAAATGGCCAAACCATAAAGCAGGGGCGGCTCCAGTCCAGAGTTTTTTTTTTTTTTCTTTGGGGGGGGGAGGGGGCAGCGTCGGCCCTTAGGGTTATATATATATATATATATATATATATATATATATATAATTGTAGGCTATGGAAAATAATACGCCGGGCTTTTTTAGGAGGGGCAATTGCCCGTACTCCCCCCCCCCCCCCCCTGGAGCCGCCAATGCCATAAAGACGATTTTGTGTAGTAGTCGAACGTTAAAAGTTCTTAATTAATTTTAACTTAGAGAAACTCCTTTCGCCACTTGCTACAGTTATTGGTATCGTTAGCAATATTCTTAAAGCAATAGTAATAGTTTGGGGCAAAATTTAACTTTATAATTAAGCTCACTACATTGTTTAGGCTTTCTTTTTTTACTCAAAAGCGCAGATACTGCTGAAATTTCCTCTGCTGATTCTTTATGTCAACAGAATACACGCAAGAATAATGCTATTGTGCAATGAAACCGCTCTTTTATAATTAGAGGTAATAAATAAGTCTATGCATGTTCAAATACAAGTTAAAGCAGTTCTCAGCTCGCGTGCTAATGCTATTCTGTTCACAGAAGTACAGAAGGTCGTTCGCACTTTATTGAAACGATTTTGAAATTTATTTTTGTTGTTTGCATTTTGAGATAAAATTTTGGCAAATTCAGAATAATCATATGCTACTGTTTTGTTTTGATTGGAATATAAAATAAAAGATTCATTTTGCAATGGCTCCTGAAATTGATAGATGGCTCGAAGGTTACGTAACTGCGCTTTCCGAGGATAAATATTCGTAACAACAAATTATAAAGCGGTATAAAAATCGTGGTTATGGCATTTCAAAGAAAAGTATTCATAATATATTAAATTTGAAAGGAAAAACGCCTAACTGAAAGTAAAAATGAAAATATGACCACGAAACCTCATCCTGAGACTGTTCGTACGCAGGTAAATATCAAGAAAGTGAAGTCTCTGATCCTAAAAGAAAATCCGCCGACTCAAATATCCATTGCACCGAAACTAGGAATGTCTTCTGGCACTGTAAGTAAAATCATTCATAAATATTTCAAGTTAAAAAAGGTGTTTAAACCTAAAGTTCATCTGCTTTTGCCAAAGCATATTGCTGAAAGAAAAACAAATTGTAGAAAATTATATGAAAAACACCTAGCTGCTGAAAAATGAAAATTTGTGGCAACACTCGATGGGGCATGGGTGTATTTAAGTGACTGTAGTAAAAAAAGATAAATTTTCTCTTGCTCAACTGACGGGAATGACCGTACGAAATGGCTTCGTCAGTGTACAGAAAAGTTCCCAAAGGGATTCATGATAACTGCATGATTTCGTTACAACGGCAAATTAAAAATCAAAAATGTCTGAAGTGAAGTCTGAAGTAAAATTAATTCACTCTACTATCAGCAGAAAAATTTAGAGCCAATTTTTGAAAAAGAAATTCCAGCCTTATATGGAAAGGACATTGATAAAGTGGAGTTTCATATGAACAAAGCCTCTAGTCCCACGTCTAAATCAACTGCCACTTATTTAGCAAAGAAAAAAATCAGAAACACGAATAAGTGTATACTATTTAATGAAATACCTGTATAAAAACTGACGCTTCTCCCATAGACTTTTACGCTTTTGGTTTATTAAAACGAGCCTTAGGAAAACGGCATCCAAGAACAGTGAACGGTCTTCGGTAAACGGTCCAAGAGGAATGGGGTAAAATTGACATAACAGTACAAAGAAAAAATTTACTTTCATGGAAAATTCGAGCTAGAGCCATTGTCAAGAACCATGGCTATCAGACAGAAGCAAATCACCTAAAAAAATACGGCATATATACATAAAACTTAATTATCAAAATCTTTTCCATAAAGTGCGAACGACCTTCTGTATATGCATGTTCACGGAGATGAACGGATAAAAATATTTATAATGCAAAATCAGTATTCATAATGCAATTTCTATTTCTTTTTTTTTTTTTGGGGGGGGGGGGGGCAGGGCCCCTTGGCAGGGCCGCCCAGAGACTTTACGGGGCCTGGGGCAAACTTCTGTTGGGGGCCCCAAGAAAAATAAAAAATGCAAAGAGACGAAAACACACATTCAAATTAAGTTACTCATACTTAAAATTTTATTACATGAATGATTAACATAATTATTATATTTCATTGCACTGCTCTCTTGTTATATTTTCTGAGGAAATCTAATAAATAAATTTTTTTAAATTTTTTGGGGCCCCTCCGGCAGTTGGGGGCCTGGGGCAAAGTGCCCCAGTTGGACCCCCCTCTGGGCGGCCCTGCCCCCTCCCCCCCCCCCCCCCCCCACCTTAGTGCGCCACTGTCGATAAATAAATTATCGTCCGAAAGACAACAAGTGTCACATTAAATTCGATAATTCTGTACTTATTTTCTTCCTGATACTGATAATTTTAAATAAACCATAATAAAAAGTTAAATTTGTTTTTGTTTTAAATATATATATCGTATAATTATTTTGAATATCCGTAAGTCTTCCAAAGGCTGATTTTTTTAAAAAATTTATTTATTTATTTATTTATTTATCTATTTATTTTATTTCATTTTTTTTTTTTAAGTAACACGCGGTGTTAATTTCAATTCGTTTCAAGACATTTTTTGACACGCGTTAGAAAAAGGGTTCGCCATCCCTGGCATTCATCAAGAATTTCTCCAGACATATCTCGAGAACGAGTCGTGCAACATAAAATGATATTGAATGGTGGTGCCATCTATTATACAGGAAATTAAATAAAATGCATTTAAATTAAATAAAATATGTTATCACTACAAAATCATCTTGTATAAAAGCGTACTCCGTCCCATCCTATTGTACACCGCACCTATTTGGGGCTCAGCGGCTGACAGGCATATCCAGCGATTGCAGACAATTCAAAATAAAACACTCCGTGGTATTGAGAAGGCGTACTGATATCTTAGATCATATCATCATAGGATCTGAGAATCAAACCCATTCGGCAACACATTAAAGATCTCGCAACTAACTTCTACAATAGATTATCTATATCGTCGGGGGGGGGGGACACGTGCTCCCCCCCAACTTAACTTGAAATAAATTAAAATGTTACTAGAAGTTCAGATAAAATCGGAAAATGTTAGAGAACTTTTAAGGAAGTAGGTTTTTCCCCAACTTTTTCAAACTGTGAATCTGAAGATTCCGATTATGTCTTTAGCTTTAACATAATTTTTAACAATGATATGATTCATAACAAAAATTCGATGCTATTTTTTTTCTCATTTTATTTATATTATATTTATTTTTCTCATTGTATAACTTTTGAATACTACTCAAACATCAATTCTATTGTAATTCAATTTCAAAAGAATCATATTTTATAAAAGAATTTCATATTTTAAGGACTGCCAGACAGTGAATGCGCTGTGGAGGGCCCTTAGTGAATTAATAATTTTTTAATAAAAAAGTGAATAATGTTTGTTAATAAAAAAATTAATACAACGAACTTCATAAAAATTTCCTCTAAAAAGCAACAGTTAAAAATATATCTGACTTTTTACATAACATCAGAGGGAATCACTACCAAAACTATTGTGTGTCTGTATTACCCCCATCAAGTCGAAATTCGTAAAAAGGAAATTCATTTTAATCAATTAAAAAATTTTTGTTCTCACTTTTAAAAAATATTTTCTCCTACCGAGTCTCTTCGGGAACTCAGAACGGGTAATCAGAAATTTTGCTCTTGGAAGTCGGAAAACCTGCACCTTAAGTTCAACGAATTAATGAATAAACAAAACCCCTGGAAATAAAGCCTCTGATAAAACTATGGATAAAACTTAAATTTATGGGAAAAGCTTGGAAGCACATTTAATCTCTACACGTCGATATAAGCTCTAATGTGTAATGAATTGGAAAGGCAGTTTTCCTAATGTAGTTTAATCTACATGTGGCCTTTTGCCTTAGAATTTAAGAATTTAATATCCATTTAAAACACACGAAAAATAGCATAGGTTAATCAAGATAATACTCTTTTTCAGAGCATCGAAGTTATGGAAACATCAAATGTATAATTTAACAAAACTCTATTGTTGTAGGCGGAGCTTCTTGCTACACTATCACTTTGAAATCTTCCCATCTTCCTATTGCCAAGTTATACATATCTTTTCAAACGTATTTTGTTTTCTGTGTTAAGAGAAAACTAAAATGAAGCTGTCTTCATGTATAAGATTTAGGTCTCTTATGAGTCTTTATGCTAGTTATAGACACGCCCCTAAATTTGAAATTAAAGGTATTTAATAATCAAACATTTAGATGAGAGGTAGAATGTTTTTCGAAATACTTTAGACTAGATCTGATGTATATATTCGTCAAGATATATATATACATTTTATAAATGTACTCGATACATCTTATTTTGGCATTTGTATGTCATATTACATAACTAAGCCCCACCTTCTTCAACTGTGATTATCTTTCGTTAAACGGAAAGGATATATTTTAAATTTCACGAAGTACATATATAATAAGAATGTATTAATTAAGATTATTAGAATGTATTAATTAGAATACATTCAAGAAGAAAGACATTTATGAATCCTAATTAGATCAATAGTGGTAAGAAGAAAAGGTATACTTTGAAAAAGCCGCGCTACCATAACCTCCCGCCAAACATTGTTAAATTAATTAAGGACCGTAACGCGGCTCGAAAATTATTCCAATTTACCCGCCTCCCCCAACACAGGAGTAATTATCATCTCCTGCGCGCTCGCGTTCGTCGCGATATTCGAACTTTCCGTAACTCTACTTGGGCTGATTTCATTCAAGGTCTCAGTCCTGATGATAACTCCGTCTGGCAATTTGTCAGACGTCTGCGTAAGCAGCATTCCAATTTTCCGCCCATTCATGGCCCCCACAGAGTTGCAATGACTGACATAGACAAAGCAAACACCATTGCTGACACGTACAGAGAACAGTTCTCTCCAAATCATGACCTAGTCGACGAGGAGAATGATAGACTCGTCCTCTCGACTGTGCAAAACTTTCTCTCCACCCCACCCTCTGACCCCACCTCCCCCACTAACTTCTTTGAAATAGCTGACATTATTCAAAAACTTAAAAATAAAAAAGCCCCTGGCACCGACAACATTAACAACTTAATTCTTAAAAACCTCCCTACCAATATAATATTCTATTTCACCGTAATTGTTAACGCTATCCTTAAATATAATTATTTCCCCAAATGCTGGAAAACTGCTATTATCTGTCCCATCCCCAAGCCAGGGGGGGGACCGCAATCTTCCCCAGAGTTACCGTCCAATCAGCTTACTGTGCTCCCTCAGTAAGGTGGCGGAGCGCGTTATTCTTCACAGAATTCTGTGAAGATTTCCTGTTCTGTTTGCTTAAATAGGTCTGCTTTTATGGGCTTCATGGAAAGCGCGTTCTCTTACTATTAACTTAAAATTTTCCCCTACTCACTTAGCCGTAATATTAATGTTGTTACTTATTTAAATTTATTTTAACTACTATTATTTTTTCACTTTTTTTTTTTATTTTTTATTTTTTATCTCTCCCCTTAACTACTAGTTTTATTAACTTGCTATTTTCTCCCTCGCGTCTTTAAAACTGTCTAGTAATTTTTTACTTGAGCACTGAAATAACTCGATTCTCGAGTGTCACTGATACTGTTATAGAACTTCATGTTCGAAGTGTTACTGGAGTTACACTGTAACTCCCATCTTGCGCATGTCACCTTGAAGATATTTATCGTGAAACTGGAGATAAATCCGTCAGGACCAGGCACTCCAGAAGTTCAAAAATACCATGAGTTCTTCACAGAATCAACGATCACCTCGACCAGCACGATATTATCATACCAGAGCAGTTTGGCTTTAGGTCTGAGCACAACACGACGCAGCAGCTCCTCAGGGTAGTTGAATTTGCCCGCGACGGGTTACAGGGTAAACAACCTACCGCTGCTCTGTTTCTCGATATTAAATGCGCGTTCGACAAGGTCTGGCACCCGGGACTCATCTATAAACTTATACAAATTAATCTGCCAGACAGTCTAATTCACTTAATTTATAACTATCTTCATAATCGAAATTTTGCCGTCCGCATACACAACAATCTGTCCCGGAACAGGTACATAACATCTGGTATTTTACAGGGTTCGATCCTCGGACCTAGCCTGTTCAATTTATTCGTGAACGATGTGCCGCGTGGAGTTAATACTCTACTCGCTATGTATGCTGATGACACTGCTATCCTTTCCTCCTCTCACAATGAAAACTACCTGACTATTCAAATTCAGCTTCATATCGACACCTTAGAAGCTTGGTTCACGCGCTGGAAAATTCGAATCAACCCTTCTAAGTGTCACGCGATCTATTTCAGTAATCGCTTTACCAATCCTCCGCGTCTATATATTCAACAATCCCCACTCGAATGGGAAAACACAGTGAAGTATCTCGGCGTAACTCTGGACCGCAGACTCACATGGAAACCCCACATTACTAATATTGTCAGCAAATGCGATGCTGTCATCATGCAACTCCGTACGCTATTTTTCAGTCCCCATATGACTATGAGAAACAAAGTGCTACTATTCAAACAATGTGTACTTCCCGTCGCCCTTTATGCTGCTCCTGTGTGGTTTTCAGCCGCACAAACCCACATTAAAAAAATCGAAATCTTCCAGAATAAAACTCTCAGGCGTATTCGCCGAGCATTCCGTTACCTGTCGAATTCGACTATCAGACGTGACTTCGACATTTCAACTTTCTCGAAACAGGGTCATAAAATTTGTAAAAAATTTTATGAAACCCTTCCTAACATTCGTAATGAAGTACTCGCAGAATTGCCAGATTATGACCATTCTCTCCCTGCTAATCGTAAACGCCCTAGGGCGCGTCTCCTCAGGAGCTAACATTAACTACCGCATCGCGATACTCATTCTATCTTGCACACCTGCTTATGTCCTGCCGTAGCGCAGAGGCATCGCGCTGATCTGTGAAACCCTGAGTTGTGGGTTCGATCCCAGGTGGTATCGCACCTTCCAAATTTTACATCTTGATATTTCTTTTTCCCCCGTGGAATTCTGCTTCCTACTCATTACGAATTGTATGACCCTGAAGAGGGCCTTTTTTTTTTTCTCTTTTGATGAGGGCCACCTAACTTATTCCTATTTCTTGCCTTGTAACTTTAAACTTAAATTATTAATTTTTAAATATTTAAATCTCTATTACATGTTATATTCCTAAGATATTATTTCCCCCACCCTTTTAATTATAGAAGGATTAACTTTAATTTACTAGTAATTTTATTGATGTAACCCCACTCTTAATTATCTAATTATCCTTTAAACTTTAACTACTGAGCACACTATCATTGATTACTTGACATCTTGCGTACTGGAGATAAAACCACATGGCCAAGGAACTCCATTCATCTCTCTATTCTGCTCAGTAGTAGATTCACTTTTTTTCTAATTGTATCAAAATAACTACGTAAGCTGTTACGAGAATGTGTTTATTATGTTCAATATATTTCAATACATTTATGAGATATGGAAAGTACTCTAGTTCTCCAGAAAATAATAACTGAAGAACATCAAATAACTGTTTTACGTTGTAAACTTATCTACCACTTAATTTTTACAAAATTTCAAGATGTTTATATAAACGTTGGAACTGCCGTGGTTACATGACGCGGTGGTATGCTTGCTTTAGGGGTAACGACCAAGTACTAGTTACTTTAAGGTACCCTTGGGAAGGTCTGAGAAAAGAACTGCAGCACCTGATGGGTGTCAGAAGGCTCTAGCTGAGCCCCCGCGTAAATTCGGGGTGAGCAAAGAGAAATACTTTCTAACAAGGTGGACAGCAAATGAAGCATAGTAGATTGCGGATGCACCTAGTTAGAAATTGGGATATGTTCATGATTAGATTACAAAGCTCGATTTGCAAGACACCGACCTAGTTGGTGAACACAATTCAGACTACTACATCACCGCGCTTTTTTTTATTTTTTCGAGGGGGGGGGGGGGGGCACTTTCTGTTTAGCGGAAAATTTTATACGTATTTGGAAGTTCAGATTTCATCGTGCGCGTTTATTCAACCTATAAATTTTTTATTTTAATTTTCAAAAGAGTAAACTAATCTTTGGAAATATCTATATCAGTGATAAATCTCTCATTTCCTTTTTCCCCGATGTAATGCGACATCTCTTGAGCAGCAATTTGATGCAGCAATTTCTGTTAATTATAGCATGGAACACAACAATGACGAAATGATGATAATGGTCGCATTTAGTTACAATGCTATAGATGTATATGTTTAGAAAAGGTATGGTGCTTTGTAATTTGTATTTCAGTTTCAATGATGCATTTCTGTTGGTTAAAGTGCCTTCATTCTAGATAATTGCACATGTTCCATAATTTAGGGGTACTGCATTTCCGTGCATTTTACATCGCGTCATCTTTTATTGCGATGATTATGCCACAGCAGTTTGTTCTGGAAATAATGGTACTTCGTCAGCAGCGTACGCAGAATTTTTCAAAAGGGGGGGGGGGGTTACTATGAAAGTGTAGGTTTGAGCAATCATTGCAAAGCTTAAACCTAATTAAATAATATATGTAATCAGAACCAATGGGGGGGGGGGGGCTTGTTCAACCACTGTACTTCGTATTCCCCTTTAGACTTGCTTATACGAAAAGTAACTCTTTAAGATATCGAGTGGAAATTATTCGATCTACTCGAAATTTTTTCGACTTACAATTCTTTCGCGACTGTCTGTCGAATGGCATTTTTCAGTTCCACCAAAGTGGTTGGGGAGCCCCCGTACACAAGACTTTAAGTATCCCAACAACCAAAAATCTGCTGGGGTCAAGTCTGGTGATCGTGAGGGCCACTGAATCTTACAACCGCGACTTATCACTCGGTCTTCAGTGAAAGATTCCAACAGGAACGTCTTGACATCACGTGAAATGTGGGGAGGGGCACCATCCTGCATGAAGTTGACAACTGGTAACGCATGTCTTTCCTGCAATGCAGGCTTAACGTGGTCACGCAAAAGTGTATGCTACCGTGCTGCAGTGACAAGTTTTCCTACCGGATACAGGACAAGGCTCTTAAAAAAGAGAAAAGGCCCAGAATAAAAGACGCCGTGAAACGACATCAAATGAGTAACATGAGAAGGTAGTGGCTGGCTCAGGTACTCACGAGGGTTTGACGTCGCCCAGATACGACTGTTTTGCGCATTAACGTCACCATGCAGTGAAAAGTGGGCTTCATCCGTCCGCATGACGTTCAGCTACCATTAGGACCTGTTCACATAGGAGTCCGTTGCGTTGCGTTGCGTTAAGGAAAAGATGACGTTGAGACGAAAATAAACGAATCATAGGCGTTAACAATTTCATTGCTAATCGTTTGGAGGCATATGGTTGGAAACTTTCGCAATGCAACAATTGTGGATTCACCATTCTTGTAGAAAAGTTTAACCACCAACGTTCGATGTGGTAAAAAAAACATGCTGCCGCCTTCGAATGACGGTTCCATTTTCAGCTAGGTGTTGCCATTGATAGCCTGATTTGCATAAAAGTCTCAGTATGACGTGTGAGCGCCCCCTTTCGGTTGCTTTTGGAATTTTTTTTTTTTTACATGGAAAAAAAAATCCAATGTCTCTCTGATCCTATTGGCGAAAACAAAAAAAAATTTCAGACCATTACTTCTTTTATTACGAATTTTTGAACTTTGCACGAATTTATGACGCACCCGGTATATTTACTCTTGGTTTTAATTTTAATATAATATAATAGTCCGTGTAACCAATATAATAGTCCCGGTAAGGTGAATCGACGATGTTGTAATTCGTCGTGCCTCTTTAGAACTAGACACAAGGCAGAGACTCCATCAGAAGGCTTTTTTAAACACATTTATTCGGACAACACATTTCAGTAAGCCACTCGGCATAGCGCGTCCGACCTGCGAGAGATATTTCTCCTCGACTATCACGTGACGGCGCGCATCTCCCCAAAGAAGGGGGAAAGAAATGATGTCACGTGGTTCGCCTCTCGCAGATTGGAGCGGGAACACTACAGAGTATGCCCCCAGTGACGTAGTCACGATTACAGAAAATTGGCAATTAATACATAGGTACATAGTGAGAATTATACAAACAGTCTGGAGTACAATTGAAAATTCGTATGATGCCTAGAGGGAAATTGGCATGATGTACAAGAGAGATAAACAAGGTTACATATGCATTACATGAAATAAAAGGATAGGTAGATAATGTACAATTGATATTACAAAATTTTTTACACAATATATTCAGAAACAAGGTGTTGTGGAAAGCGAACTTTACGACCAGATCTGGTGGTGGTCTGTTCGACAGGAGTTTGAGCATTCATGGGCTCAGTTGGCTTTTGAGGTCCGTAAGGTTCAAGAGAATCTGAAAGTTGATATGCAGGTTTGATACGATCAATAGAGACTGTACTCTGCTTTCCGTTTAATTCGAAAACAAAAGTTTTGTCATTTCTGTCGACTACTAGATGTGGTCCCGTGTAAGAAGGTGATAAGGGAGGATTGATTTTATCTGATCTTAAAAATACATGTGAACAGGTTTTCAATGAGGGATTAACATAAATTTTGGGATTGCCGTGTACGGCAGTGGCAATAGGATTTAAGGTTCTCATTGTTTTAATTAACTCGGACACATAGGTAAGGGTAATGGGTTGTTTGACAGTATCACTGGTAATGAGATCGGAAGGTAGTCTGAGATTGGTGCCATAAACAAGCTGGGCACAGGTGGCTTTTATGTCACTTTTGAGAGCAGTGCGCAATCCTAGTAAGACTATGGGAAGGATTTCAGTCCATTTAGTTTGGTTGTGCGCTTTAAGAGAGCTCTTGAGATGACGATGAAACCTTTCAATGATACCGTTGGACTGTGGATGGTAAGCAGATGCTCGGATTCTGTGGCATCCTAACATGTTAGTAAGTTCTTTGAAGAGAGTAGATTCAAAATTTCTACCCTGATCAGTAGTTACAGTAACAGGGGATCCAAATCTGGAGATCCAACCGTGTACTAATGCTCGAGCAGTTGTTTCCGCAGTCATATCGGGTGTAGGGATAACTTCGGGCCATCTCGTGAACCTATCGATGATGGTCATACAATATTGATTGCCATCTGAGGGTGGGAGCGGTCCAATAAAGTCTATATGTATGTGGGCGAAACGAGCATCAGGATCAGAGAAGGTACCAATTGGTGATTTGGTATGTTGAAAGATTTTAGCTTTTTGACATTTAGTACAACTGCGAACCATAGATTTTATGTCTTTACGCATGCCAGGCCAAACGAATCGTTTAGAGATTAAATCTAATGAGGCTGATATACCTGGATGGGAGAAAAAATGCAAGGTTTGAAAAACAGATTGTCGCATACTTTTAGGAACAAAAGGTCGAGGGTGTGTCTGTGACATATCGCAGTATAAATATATATCTTCGAGAGGAAAATAGTGTTTTTCCAATCTTAAAGATGAGGTGTCAGATTCGATAAGCTGTTTCAGCTCGTCATCAATGGTCTGAGCAGTGGCGAACTCTTTAAAGTCTAGCACATTAGGAGAAATTGAGTTTATCTCAATGCGAGATAGTGCGTCGGCCACGCTGTTATCAGAACCTTTGGTGTACCGAACATCGGTAGAAAACTGCGAAATATAATCTAAATGGCGCAGCTGCCTTGGGCTACATTTATTAGGGTTTTGTTGGAAGGCAAATATAAGGGGTTTTTGGTCTGTATAAATAACAAAATTGCGACCTTCTAGCATATGCCTAAATTTTTTTATGCAAGAGTAAATAGCAAATAATTCACGATCGTAAGTTGACCAATTTCTCTGAGCCTTATTTAGTTTACAAGAATAGAACGCTATGGGTTCCCACTGATCTTCTGAGAGCTGCATTAAGGATCCACCAATCGCGACATTACTAGCATCAACCCATAAGCTTATCTGGGCACAAGGTACAGGATGTCTTAATAGTGTAGCTTGAGCTATAGCTTCTTTTGAAGCAGTGAAGGAGAGAGTTGCTTCGTCGTTCCATTGTAATTGCTCAGTGTTGCTAGTACTGGAACGGGGATGTTTTTTCTTATTTTTCTGTCCTTCAAGGAATTTAACGAGAGGGGCTAAAATGTCGGCAGCTTTGGGAATGCATCGCCGATAAAAATTGAAAAGACCTAAATAACGCCGTAGTTGAGTTAAGGTAGTCCGTTGAGGAAATTCCAGGATGCATGAAACGCGATCAGGAAGGGGTTCAATTCCTTCTGCTGAAAGCTTGAATCCTAAGAATTCAATAGTGGTTTGCCCAAATTGACATTTATCAACATTAATGCATAGTCCATACTCTTTAAGTTTGGAAAACAACAACTGAAGGTGTTGCATATGTTCATTTTCATTATCTGAGGCAACAAGCAAGTCATCAACAAATGCATAAACAAATCCTAAGTCACGAGTTACTTCATCTATAAAGCGTTGAAAGGTAGAAGACGCATTGCAAAGGCCAAACTGCATGTGCGTGCTTTCAAAAAGGCCAAAGGGAGTACAAAAAGCAGTTTTATGTACATCATCAGGATTGATGGGAATTTGGTGGTATGCTTTTATCAGGTCAATGTGACTGAGGATTTGTTTACCATGTAATTCAGCAGTGAAATCTGCAATACAGGGAATAGGATACTTCTCTTTAATAGTTTGTGCATTTAGAGTACGATAATCACCAACAGGTCTCCAATCGACAGATCCTTTCTTCGGCACCATGTGCAAAGGCGAAGAGTAGTTACTTTTGGAGGGTCTCATGTGACCAAGCTGTAGCATCTGCTGAAATTCAGCTTTAGCGAGTTTTAGCCGATCTGGAGCTAGCCGTCTAGGCTTAGCCGCGACTGGAGGTCCCTTGGTGTTTATGTAATGCACAGTATTGTGCTTTACCGGTTGGTTAGGATCCGGTAATTTTGTAATTTCAGGAAATTGTAGCAATAGTTTACCATATACATTATTAACACAATTAGGTTTTACAGAGAAAATATTGCAAACACTTAATTTAGCAGGAGTGTTTAAATGAGTGATGGAATCGATAAGACGGTGATTCCGTAAATCAAGATTTAAATTAAAATAATGCAGGAAATCAGCTCCTAAAATAGCACATGAAACATCACAAATGTAAAAAGAAAAAGTAAACGATCGTCGTAAACCTAAACTAAGAGTAATACTCTTTCGACCATAAACATTAATTTTTGTGCCATTAGCGGCACGAAATGTTTGGAGAACTGGTCGTGATTTATCTTGTTTGGTAGCAGATATCAGACTGGCGTCAGATCCAGAGTCAACAAGAAAACACATACCCGTATTCCTGTCTCTCACGAAAAGGCGACGAGACGTAGCGGGAGAGAGGTACGTCGCTTCTACTCTTCCCGCGTCCGGTTTCCCGCAAATGAACAGGGCGGATTGCATTTGTTTGCTTTTTGTTGGAATTTTGCATGATACCAACAAATTGTTGAATCCTTACCGCGTGACTTAGAGCGGTATCGAGGATGATTGTATTTTCTAGAAACACTTCTAGAATGTCGAAGTTCGACGACTTCTTTTCGTAACTCTTGAATTTCTTTCAACAGCATCTCTGTGGTCGCTGGCGTCTGAGCGGCGGCTGGTGTAGGTGTGGGAATCGAAACTGCGCTGATGTTCGACGGTGTTAAATCCAAGATGCGATCGGCAATCTCTGCCGCTTTATCGGGAGTGATGGGGTCGAGTGATGCGAAAATAGTCTGCACAGGGGTCGGCATTTGCTGGGTAAATAATTCCAAAAGAAGTGCGTCGCTGATATTGTGGTTTTCTGCTCTTCTCTTCATTAAACGCAGCAATTCGGTGGGTTTCCTATCACCGAGGCTTTCACCGGCTAGTAGCTTACGTATTTCCAATGTTCGGCTTTCTCCGCATCTTTCTATGATTTTAGTTTTTAGGTCCTCGTATGGATGTGTAGTATCCGGCTTCATTATAACGTCGCGCACCATAGTAGCAGGTGTAGGAGGAAGGTGGGCGACAACATAGTTGAATTTTGTTTTTGATTCAGATATAGATTTGGGAGTTGCTAACGCGAAAGTACTTTCCAGCATGTGGAACCATAAAGCGGGGTCCACCGATATATACGGAGGTATTACGACTGCAGAGGCTTCTGTTGTTGATCCAGGGGAGAGAGACATGGTTGCTGGCGAAAACGAAAGCGGAAGTCCAATGACACAGTACGAAGGCGCAGGCTGTGTTCGATGGCCGGTCACCAATATAATAGTCCGTGTAACCAATATAATAGTCCCGGTAAGGTGAATCGACGATGTTGTAATTCGTCGTGCCTCTTTAGAACTAGACACAAGGCAGAGACTCCATCAGAAGGCTTTTTTAAACACATTTATTCGGACAACACATTTCAGTAAGCCACTCGGCATAGCGCGTCCGACCTGCGAGAGATATTTCTCCTCGACTCTCACGTGACGGCGCGCATCTCCCCAAAGAAGGGGGAAAGAAGTGATGTCACGTGGTTCGCCTCTCGCAGATTGGAGCGGGAACACTACAATAACTTTGTTTAAACCTTTAAATGCGTTTTTCTGCATGATGGGTTTTTTCAACATTTCTCGTCTTTAAATTGTTATAAGTCAAGAAGCGTTAAAGATAAATAATTCAAACTTGAAACATGTCTTTTTCAATTATTTTACTGTAATTTTAATTCAGAAAATTTAAGAAAAAATTTTACTTTTGAAAATATGATTTTTAAAAAATAAGTTGCATAAATTTTTTTTGAAATTTTTACTCTAAATATTTTTAATTAAAAAAAAAATTAATATTTAAAAAATGCTGAATCAAAATTAAAACTTACATATTTCTGCTTAATGAAATGAAAAAATTTTCAAATTTGACAAATAATATTTCTAGTTATAACGATTTTAAATTACACCACATTTTTTTTAAATTTAAAATTTTTAAAAAAACTTTATGAGAAGTTTTATGGTGTGATTTTGTTTACAAATTATATGATTAACGACCACAAAAAAATTCAAAATTTTACTTCAATAAATAAAATTTTTAAAAAAATGTGTCTTGGACCCTAGATGGACCAAATATGTACCTTTAAAGTAATATCCGTCTCTAAAGCGGAGTGTGTTTTCTTGGAATTGTAAATGTAAGGCGATGAAGTAAACAAACACAACCAAGGTCATGGAAAAATTGAAGCATAGCTCGAACATGAAGGTTTCAAATCGATAATTATGCACCCTGGCGGGAAAAGTATGAACTCTATCTGTCCAAGAGACAGATGTTACCATTTACAGGTTAAATTTCTGATCTTCTTTCTGACATTTTTATGTGTCAAGTCATATTTTTTTTATCTAATAAATTATTTTCAATATGTTCATCTCCACTAATGTAAACCATATCCATGAATTACCATATTGGTGAATATCAAATAATTTAAAATTTTCCTCATCTCAAAGAGCTTTCTATTACGAGTATTTTGGTACATGAAAAGTAACATCTTAGAAGGTTGTATCTTAACCTGGAAATTTATATTAATAAAAATTTCTCAATAAGAATAAAAGCTGTAATGTAAATAGATATATTTTCAGACATATGCTTTTTTTCTTTAAGGATTTATCCATGGATGAGTGGCCACTGCGATTTAAAATTTAAGAGATCTAACTACTTGAGTCATTAAGTTGAATATGGTATTATTTCAGTTCTGATATTTTGTTGTTTCTCTCAAGCAGTTTGAGAATAAGTACAATAAACTTAAAAAAAAAAAAAATTACTTCTGGGACCTGTCTATTGAATGTCAAAAAATTCAAATTGAGTAATAGAAAGCTCCATTCTGGAAAAGGTAGATTGACAGTCAAATTGATAAATGAAATTCCAGTACATTATGGCGATGTTGTTAGGCAGCATGAAAATTCAATTATAGGTATGAGAAAAGACATCTGGTAGTACATTACCACAAATCATTATCGGGTGAAATATGAACCCAAGATTTTTTTTGTCCAGACAGTCTTGAGACATGATGAATATATGATAGGGTTCTGGGATGTGGTTAATATTATTTTCTTTAATTTATTACAATCAACATAACAGAAACAATTCCATGGTGGATGCTCAAAACTCTAATGAATCCTTTAATATCATATTTTTTCCATAAAACATCTGATGAAAGGTGTTGAGCTGATGGAAAATACAGAAGATAAAAAGCAAAGAAAACTTAATGGAAAAAGTAGAATAATAGAAAAACTTAAATCATGTGCACAAGTGGAATGCCTTGCAACTGCATGTAATGGTCGTGTATAAATATGCCTATAGCATATATACATTTTTATAAAAGAAGCAACATAGTTCTGTTTACATTAATTCAAATTTTAAGTACTATTATAAAATAAATATATAAACGTGTGTATATCATATCGTAGCTGCCAACCTCCCAAGAAAAAAATAAAGAACACAGCGCGCAACAGAATCGAAAAAAAAAAGAGCAACAAGATGTTGTATAATATTTTCTAACACAGTAATAGAACTGTAAAATATCGCTTTCAGACAATTCTTTGACAAATTCTGATGTTTCGGATCCTATAACTAAATCTTTATCATCCTTCTGATTTTTAGATACATCAAATTTCACATTAAATACACATTTCGAGCTAGTTGTGACAGATATTTTCCCAAATCTCACCAACAATTCAAAAAAATTTAATAACTCTCTTCTCATCTTGTGAATTTTCGGCTCTTCACTTTAACATCACATTATATGGTTCATAAATGACAATCATATTTTTCACAAAAAATGCTAAAGCATGATCAAGATTTGAGCTTAATGTAAGAAAAATTCTTTCTTCCCACTGCAATATGCATTTATTATTATTATTGGTAGATGATGGTGACTCTGCAAGTGATTTTACCTTTTTTGCTGATTTTTGAGAAGCACATGAGGTTGGTTTTAACTGTTTTACAGAGTTGGGTGAAGGACTTGACATTAATTTAAATTTTTTTACTGGTATTGGTGAAGCAAATAAGGTTGATTTTACTTTTTTTTATTAGTTTAGGTGAAGCACATGATGTTGACTTTCTCTTTCTTTCTAATGTTGTAGAAGCTGCTTGCTGTCCAGGAAGTTTTTGTATAGTGTAAGCTGCTAGAAGGGAAATCTTGAAAACGCGATGTAAGGGGGAAAAAAGCGATGGTGCTGGGGAAGTAAAAATACGGGACATTTTTGTTTGAAAACGTATTTTCGTAACAAAGATTAAAAAACGGAACGAATACATTTTTACGGAACATTTGGCACGTATGATATATCTATCTATAGAACATTTTAGATTATTTTTACTTCTAATTTCTTTATAGAGTATAAAACTGTAATTTAATGAGGATGGATATAATTACTGAGATAATGGGAAATTTAAAAGTATTTTTCATACTTAACGGGGAGAAATACAGAGTGAAAAGTGACCATATTTTACAGTGCTGTAAAAATTGTTATAATTGTATATTACAAATAAAAAGCTATAAAAGTATTGCATATTATGATATCCATTGTTTTATTTTTGATTTTGCATGTTCTCAACAATTATGAAAGGAAGCTAAGAGAATTATTTTCCAACATTTTAAGGAAAGTAGAGAGTAATCAAAATTTAGATCAATTAACAAGGCAAAAATGGTTCATGACGACAATTTGAAATAGAAAAAGATGAAAGGTCTAATGAAGTTTCAACTTATGAAATGTTCCACTGTTACAAAAAAGAAAATCTAAATGCCATGCTAAAATAGCTGAATAAATGTATGTTATGCTTTAAGACTGTATTTAACTTCCTCATATAACTAAATATTTGAATACACTAATGTGACAACATAAATCATCTTTTCTTTCAAACACTCTGCAGTTTAAAAAACTGTAGGAACAATATGGCAGATCATTAGTCAGTTAGCTATTGTTTCAATTTACCACACAAACACACAATGTAAAAGGTGATGTAAAAACTTCAAAAAATGATTAATGCCTGTTAGGTGCTCTATCTCTCCTCTCTTATATATATCTATCAAGAGCAGATAATTCCTAAACGGACCAAGTAATGATTTGTGACAGTTTATGACACAGAAAATTTTTTAAAAATTCTTTATCTACTTGTATCAATTTCATAATATTATATGCTACAGTAAATACTTTTAAAATTTTACCAAAAGAAAACCTAAGATGTATGGAAATCTTAAAATACTAGTTGTACTCTTAATTTATAAGACTACCAAAATGACAAGGCAGCAATAAATTAACCCAAATTAGTGATAAAGACAAAATCAATATTAACATTAAAAAAAGTATCACAGTAATTAAATGCTCAATTCAAATATCAAAGATGTAAAAACAAGTCTTCTTCAAGAGACACAAAACATCAAAGAACAGACCAATGAGCTAGCAGTATTTAATGCAATGTAGGCACACTATATGACTATGTAACATAGCATACTGTTGCACTGGTATTCTTCAAGACAAAGACTATTTCAATAAAATTTGAAATGAACATCCGATTTATTTAATGATGATTTTTTAAAAAGATAATATTGATTAGTTTACCAAATATGTTTCTTAATTATACCTGACACAAAAGTTTTCAATGAGTAACAAGTTTGTTCTAAAAAAAGGTAAAACACATCTTTATATTAGATTTTTCTTTAACCTTTCTTCTGATCTATACTGTTATTTTCAACAGACATAGTTTTCTAATAAGCTAATCATACATATATTTTTTAAACTGTTCAAAAGTAGTCAGACACCTAATTTTTTTTTAATAATTATATGGTCTATTGTGTGAACCATTACTATAAATACTTTTTGGCTTACTAGTTTAATATTGGTAATTAAACATGTTCACTGTCTACATGGCACTTGTAAATTAAAGTGAGTATTCCTAAGTCAAATTCTTGGATGGTGAAATTGTTTAAGGTAGTATATTAAAATACTAACTTGAAAATATATAAGTATTGCATATAAAAAGTTCATGGAAGTAGTACAAAAGTTTTTTTGAGTCACCACCAAAAATTTTCTATCTGTTTAATGTATTCTACTCTTTTAAAAACTGGATCACTAAATTAGTGAGTATGCTACATTTCATTTAAAAAAATGTTTTTTAAACATAGTTTATTAAATCAGTATTTCTCTAGGATTATCTAGAGTCAAAATTATTTTTTTTAATTAAATTTTTTTTTAAACACATCATCTTACCTGTATGTGGAACATGAAATAAAAGGCTAGTATGTATATTACTTTGGCTAATTCAAGAGAACTAGAAATTAAACTATTTCATGGATTTGCTATCAAAATGTTACATTTAAGGCTCAGTCATCTTAGAAACATTAAATTTTAAAGCTAATTGATTATAACACTCTCTTTAGAACTGTTTTCCACTACTTTCCTTAAAACAGTTCTTTATGCACTTGAATGTATATAAAATATGTATATCATATCAGAATATATATTTATATAATCATACCCAAGATAAAATTTGACAGTAGAATCTGGAAATGTTACAATATTTAACTTGCAACTTTTCTCAATTTTTAACATCTGAAATAACTAATTCTGAGCTTTGCTTTGCAAACAAAACACTTAATAAGATTTAAAATCTTTTAATAAACCCCAAATCAATCAAGAAGTTTTGTAACAGTCCATAATAATGAAGCAGAAACAAAAACACGTCTAATTAAATAGTGCATTTTAGTGAAAATGTTTAACTGCTTAACTTTCACTAAAATGTAATAATAAAGAATACAGCACAATAAAACATCGACCAAGAGGGAGGAGCACATACATTTATTCATGAATATACATTATGATAAATAACATTATCATCATAACAAAATACCATAAAAAACTAAAAGCACAAAGAGAAAGCACAGCTTCTCTCAGTCAAAACAGTACTTTTTTTTCAAAGGTTTAAAATAATGAAAGTCCATATGAAAATTTAATGATTGTACATGTATGTATAGGACTTCATTATTATTCACAATATTTGATATCAGAAATGATTTCTTTAAACTGAACACAGTTCAAACATATAGGAAGACTCGTAGAATAAGATAATGTGAATAATTCTAGTATTTGACTGCTGCAACTTCATGCTAAGGTAGTAGAGGTTAAGAAAAAAAGAAACTCTGTAAGTTCAAAATATTTAAAATTAACAACTGAAAAGGAACATAGTTAATTTATCATCTTTACATTTATTAAATTTATAGATACATTTACCATTACTTTTATCTATTAAAAGTAATGGATAGAAAACAAGGAAAACAATAATATTTTAATTAATATTTACTGAAGAATTATGCTGAAATAATTTAAATCTGTAACATGAAATAAAAGAGTACGCTTTTCATAACAATCGAAATAAACACTAATTTAAAGTGAGCTATAAAATTTTGACAAAAATTCAACATTGCATTTAGAACTTATCTTCAAACAACAGCTGTAAAACTGAAGATGAAACAGGTCTAATGACTTCCAGTAGACTAATACAAATAAATGATAAGTTTCAAACATGATAAACAAAATAAATCAGCTACTATAGACATTAGTTTTCATCTAACATTTGACAACACATAAATAAGGCTGCTAAACAACAATTTGGCACAACATCATTCTTCAGCCTCTGAGCCACTTGCATAACCAAGCTGAGTAGTCCACCAGCTGTGAACTTCAACAACAACTGCCCCCATTTTTTGAGCTGGGGGTTGTACTGTACTCTCTTCCTCTTCTTCCTCAGGCGTGGGAGAAGATAGTTCACTACTTTCACTTAGATCAGGAAGACCTTTAGATCCTATTAAACACAGAATACAATAAGAAATTGAGGTCTTATTAACCCCTTAATACACATTTTTGTGTTAATTTGGGTTAAAAAAATGTTCTTGCATATAATTATAACTGACTTGTTGTATAAGGTATTTAGACTTATTTATGTTAAAAAAACAATATTTGCTTAAAATTAAAATTTAAATTATTGCGGTTAAAATATAATTGTATTATGTATGTAATGTAATCGTTTAATGCAATAGTAAGAGTAATTATGTTTGAAATTGCATCTTAAATGTAAAATTGTAAGAGTAATGTAATTGTATTGAAATTGCAAGTTAAATGTAAATTGTGAGTATACAATGTAAATTGTAATTGAAAATTGCAATATGTCCGTGATGTAATGGTAAATGTTATTGTAATTGAAATTGTATCAAAAATGTAAAATTGTTAGTATATAATGTAAATTGAAATTGTAAATCATAATATGTTGTTAATGCAATTGTAACATGTAATAGTAAAGAGTAATAGTATTTGAAATTGCATCTTAAATGTAAAATTGTAAGTATATAATGTAAGTTGTAGTTGTAAATTGTAATATGTTTGCAAGTGTAATTGTAATTGAAACTACATTTTGAATGTAAAACAGCAATTTTATAATGTAAATTGTAATTGTAAAGCACAATAAGTTTGCAGGATATGGATAAGAAATATATGTATAAATAAGTAAAGGGAAAAAAACAAAGAAAGCAACAGGGAACTGGTGTGGAACTTAAGCAGGGTTGCCATTATAAATTAGTTAAATAGATAGATTAGGTTTGCAAATTGTAAAGGGAAAAAAAAAAATCGGCTTGGTGGTGTCTGAGTAAGTCGTTTGCCCCCAAGCCAATGGGTCCCTGCTGAGCGGATTGCTGGGGGGACAACTTAGCTTCAATCAAATTTGCCATATAAGCTTTTCACTGTGGTCAGCAGAACCTTTAGAATTTATTGCAGTGTAAATAAAAAATCATCACGTGGCCACCGTCTCTTATAGCACACTATAAAACTAAACTCATGGTGGAACAGTCTGCTGTGGACCAAGGCCGGCAGTGCCCATATCCGCTTTCTTGACTATGGGCTTGGGGTGCCATACAGCATATGTCTCAGTCAGGTGGTCAACCTGACGTGGGACCTCCAGAGTTTAGTTCCCAAGCATGCTTGGTCCTCATTTTATCGACCCACTCAAGGGATGAAAGGCTGCGTAGACCTTGTTATTCCTGGGTGGAATAACAAGATATGTTCTAATATGATATAGTATGTTCTAATACTGTAAATTCAGCAGAGTAAAGGCACAGCAGAGCATTTAGAATGTGTAGAGTAGTAGATAATTATAAAGCATTGATGACAAGTTCATTTATAATAAAAACAGATTAATTTATTAAAAGGCATATCTGGTAGATTGGTAAACGAAAATAAAACAATGTTCAGCACAAGGTTTTACATGCTTCAGAAACAATGAAATACTAAACTTATTAAAACTTATAAAAAATATAAAAGTTTCACTCTCCTATTAGTTAATTATGCCATGTGCACCACAAACAAAACTACCATCATCCTAAAAACCTAGACGGATGAGAGAGAGACGAGCTGCCTAACTACTGGCTCGACTGCATGCATAGCAAAAGCCCAACTACCCCCGCTCAACTGCCGGATCAGCTCTTCTTTATACCTCTCTCAGTGAAGATCTGCATATCCTCTTCTTTGGATAGTCTCTTGCTGATTGGTTTGGTTAACCAACATCACGGCTGCGTATTTGCATACGAACTATGCCTAAGACGCCACCTTCCAGCAAAATATGTGAAACATCTATTCTGACCAATGGATGAAGCCTCATGTCCACTATGCCTTGCGGTCCAGGAAACTGATGCAAAAATGACTTTACGGTTCAGTGACGAAGCCGTCTATTTAACTAACAGACCTTGCCCAGTCGACAGATTGAATCCTGGACCTGTGGCGTGGCACTGCACCACTGGGCATCATAACACACCATAATAATCTTTTATCATTGAGTTATAAGCAAACAAAACAATAAAGATTTCTGTGATGTACACAAACCTAAATTCCTAAAATAAAAGCGTCCAACATCAAACATAACATAAATGGACTTCAAGTTATTTGGAAAAAAACAATTTAATATTAAACATGACACAGATGGAGCTGTTATATTTCAATGAACATAAAGGCGTGGTGCCCATGACGTTCACAGAGCTGCACAATTCTGCAAGTAAATGTCATCTGTGTATGTTATGGAACTGTACATTAAATGGTTAAATAATGCTAACACTCTCTTTCCCAGGGCCCAATTCAGAAAATTCTTGACTATAGGCACAACTCGGGATGGGGGTCCCCTAATACTGATGCGGGCATAAAATTTCCAATGTTGACACACAAAAAAAATAATTATGAATCATTCTGAAAGTACCATTTTACCAAGAATTGGCTATTGGAAGCGTAGAAGCCTAGAACATTATGAAATAACAAAAAGCAATACAACATATTAACTTCATCATTAAAACACCAATACAATGCAAACAGAAAAAACTTATTAATCCCTTATATACACTATAACATATATATGATGAACCAATCAATCAAATTTGAAAGGATATGTAAAAAAATTGCTATTAAAAAAAAGGTAAAATAAAAAAAAATTTAACTGGGAATTTTTTTTTCTTTTAAAATAAAAATTTTGGGGGGGCCCCCCAATATTCAGGGGTTCCTAGGCCTGGGCCTACTGGGCCTAATGGGAAATCAGGGCATGCTTTCATGCGAGACAAATGTTGAAACCTCCTAAAACCAATAGCACATTCAAGACTCTTACAGATTCTACAGAAGGACAGGACATTGAGTCTTATTAATAGATTCTAGTCAAATTTTTCCCTTTGAATAGAACAAAAAGACATTTACTTCTTTTCTTCCAGAAAGTTAAATAAAGAGAAACAATGAAAACTTTGAAAAGATATATAAAGAATCTCTTTTGCAAATCTGTGTTACAGAAAAAGATATAACTATAAATATTTTATTTAAAGTATGAAATATGTTAAATTTATATTTCTAATAATATACATAACTCATACTATTTTTTCTCATATTCTTTACACTGCATAAATTCTAAACAGGATGTACAATTTAATTTGTTACAATAAGTCAGAAAATATTTTAAAAATAAAAGTGCTAGTTAAAAAATAAATATTGCCAACTAAATATTCTAAAGAATATTTAATAGTCTGTTTATACCCAATAAATTAAATGCTTTCTTTTCAAGTCTTATTTTAAGTCCAGATACACAATTTTATAGAATCAAAGGTATTACAGTACAACCTCCCAAATCCAGACGTCTCAAATCCGGAATGTTTTAATAAATAGCCAATTTTACTTTTCCCTTCTACTGATAGATGTCACTACCAAAATGATCAGTTAAAAACCCCTTTTCTTTCAAGGAAGTGACAGCAGCGATTTTGAAGGCTTTCAAGTATCTGGGAAAGCTCAAATAGCAGAATTAGTAGAATTGGCAAATAAAGGAAACATTAAATTGGATAATTCAGACATACAGGAAGTTTTAGACAATGACGAAAATGTGCCGATCGTCGATTCTCTGAGTGATTCTGAAATTATTGATAGTGTGGTAAATAACAAAGGTTATGATGATAGTGATTGTGAAAGTGATTCAGAATGCCCCCAAAACAAAAGAATGTCAAAGGAAAACCTGATAAAATCATTAGATAAAACATTATTAGGGTAAGAACAGCTGAATTTTATCTCAGAATATGAAAATATGGTAGTATATTATAGGATTCAAGAAAAAATAATTTCTAATAAGCTGAAACTAATGCAACAGACATTATTGACTGAAATGTTAAAATTATAATGCAATTATATGTTCTATATTCGGTTTATTTAATAATTAAACCATTTTAAATGTTTTTTTAAAGTGTGTGTTTATTTTTTTCCCTAGAATTTTGTAGTTTTATTAAAAAACTTCTCAGATCCGGAAAATTCCCAAATCTGGAATTCCCATGTCCTGAATGATTCTGGATTTGGGAAGTTGTACTGTATTATACAGTACCTGAATCCCTCAAAATAATTTATTAAATCAAAGTAAAAAAGTCAATCACCTGGTTGTCGAGCATTCCACTTCTTAGCAGGAAATCTGTCCTTCTCAGCTCTTACAGCTCCATCAGAAAGGGAAGGGGCCAAAAATTTTCTCCCAACCTTGTTCAAAAAGAGTTGAATAAAAATCAGTTATATAAAAAATGCTCTGTTTGCTATAATGCAATAAAACTTTTTCATCAATACCACAACAAAAATTAAACGATAGAGATTTTTTAAAATTAACAACTTACAATATATATATATATATATATGCAAAAAAATTTTAATGTAGTTAAACTAATACCCATTTTTTTATTTAACCTATTTTAATTATTTTAGAGGGTGTTATGTTGGCCTATTTTACATATTTGTAAAGCTTTGGTTTCAAAAATTCATACCATAGGAGATTCTATTGTAATAAACTAATTTTATAGAAAAATAGGAAGACAGATAATAACTCAATGAAAAATATATTAAAAAAAATTTAGTTAAACTAATACTCATTCTTTTTATTTAACCCATTTAAATCATTTTAGAAGATGTTATGTTGGTCTATTTTACATATTTGTAAATCTTTAGTTTCAAAAATTCATACCATAGGAGATTCTATTGAAACAAACTTATTTTATGGAAAAAAAAGACAGATAATAACTCAATGAAAAATATATATGCAAAAAAAAAAAAAAATCGAATGTAGGTAAACTAATACCTATTATTTTTATTTAACCTATTTTTATTATTTTAGAGGGTGTTATGTTGGCTTGTTTTACATATTTGTAAAGCTTTGATTTAAAAAATTCATACCATAGGAGATTCTATTGTAATAAACTAATTTTATAGAAAAAAGAACAAGACAGATAACAACTCAATGAAAAATATATAAATGCCAAATAAATAAATAAATAAAAATAAATAAAAATAAAAATGAATGTAGTTAAACTAATACCCATTCTTTTTATTTAACCTATTTAAGTTATTTTAGAGGGTGTTATGTTCACCTATTTTACATATTTGTAAAGCTTTAGTTTCAAAAATTCATACCATAGGAGATTCTATAGAGACAAACTTATTTTATAGAAGCAGTGACAAGATAGGTGCAACATGAATCTGATCTACAAAAAGGCATAAATATTTTAAATGTGCATGAGAAAAATTTAATACATATGTAAAATAGATAAGATGCTTCAAGTGTATTACAGTATATAATGATTCTTCCGTATCAGTAAGATAACATTAAAATAGTCCAAATTTATGCATTATG
Source organism: Dolomedes plantarius (assembly GCA_907164885.2). Lineage (NCBI taxonomy): Eukaryota > Metazoa > Arthropoda > Arachnida > Araneae > Dolomedidae > Dolomedes > Dolomedes plantarius. The sequence continues at coordinate 103,691,867 of OU015495.1, forward strand.
ACATTTTTATAAAATTTCCAATGCAGCAGGCCAATCGAAGACATACATCTTTGTTGCCGTAACAGAGAATCAACGTAGACACACAAAGTACAAACACAGAAAATAAAAGTAAGAATGAGATTAAAAACAGCAGGTAGAATTAAAATCACAAGACAGAAAAACACCAACTAGGTAAAACAAAAATTAGTTAGTTATTCGGTACAAAAGGTCTCTCGCCTCCTAATAACGGGAAACCAGATTTGTAGATCGAAGAGCAGAACAGGTGGGAAGATGGTCGGCATTCATTGCTGCGCCAACACTGCAGAGGGGGCAGGCAGGGTCATTCACAATATTGATTTTGTGGAGATGTTCATAGAGGTAGTCATGCCCAGTCGCCAGACGAAAGGCAGCCACAGCACTCCGCCTGGGATGGTCAGGGAGTGATTTAAGAGTGTTCGCCCATGACTTGTCCCTTGTACGATCTTTAATTAGGGATGTATGAGTCTTCATAATTACATAATTTATTTTTGCTGCTGCTGACTTGTAGGATATTGGGTGGCAGTTTACGTGGTTTATTTTGCAGCCCTTCTTTGCCAACTCATCCATTCTTAAAAAATGGAAATTGAGACAAATGGGGCACTTTGCCCCAGACCCCCAACTGCCGGAGGGGCCCCAAAACAATTTAATAAAATTTATTTATTAGATTTCCTCCGAAAGAAAATTCTGAAACTTGTACCGTATTTCAAAATTTTAAATAATCTCCTGAAAAGAGCCCCCCCCCAAAAAAAATTATTCGATTAATCAGTTTTCTCTTACTACAAAATAGTCTTGTGGCCCCCCAACAGAAGTTTGCCCCAGGTTAATAAAGTCTCTGGGCGGCCCTGAACAAACAAACTTAAACCAAAAGGCTTATTGGTGATCACTGACTGCTGCTACATCATAATTACAGCAAAAAAATACTTTCAATTTATCAATGAAAATTCTTCTGATTCAGCCCACTTCACAGCTTAAAAAGTTTTATGATTTTTTACACTTTTGGTAAAAAATGAAGGATTTATAAAGACCCCCAAAAATGTATAAGGAGTTTTAAGAATTTTTTTGTGGTTCTGGAAACCTTGGTACCTTTATTACTGCTTGTTCATGGATATTTCCAGCCTTTAAACACTAATAATATGATAAAAATGTGGCAACCATATACAACACTCTTAAGAATTTTTAATGAAATAAAATTCTCTAAAATTATAAAACACTAGCTGAATACCTGTGCTTTGCTACAGAGTACATTCAAATTAAATACAACAGTCAATGTATGCAATTAATGCCGAAGAAAAAAATATATTTATAAAAAAATTGTAATTGATATTTTTGTAACCGATATTTTTATAGACAAAATAATGTAGAAAAAAATATTCGAATTCAATACAAAGGTCAGTGTATGCAATTAATTTGTATGTTTAATATCCATAAAGCATACTAATTTGAATCAAATTCTTCAAAAACTTCCATCTCAATTAGTCCAGTGGTTAAATTTTATCTTTTACTGTATTTTAATATTTTTTTTGTCAATTTATTCCATTGTTATACTCGCGATGCAAAATTAATTTAAAGTATCACAAAAAGAAAAGAAACCACATGATCAGCATTTAATAAATTAAATTCTAAAAATTAATCTTTAAAAATTCACCAATATTCAGAAAATGGAGGTAAACATTCAAAAAAAATTTCAGTTTAAAGGAATTTTTATGATCTTTCACGTGATATAAATTTTATAACCCTCAGATTATGATTTTAAATACAAACTTTAAAGAATGTTACAAAAACAGCTTAAAAATTTAATTTAAAAAAATCTAAGAAGAATTTTTCAAAAATCTTTCTTAGTGCACCCCTATGCTATAAGAAAAATCGCTATGCAAATTTTCAGCCCTTTAGGTCCAACGGTTTGGTCTGTGCATTGTCAGTCAGTCAGTTACGGAACTATTTTATATATATAGATTAATAGTAACCAACATAGTAATAAATTTTCAAAAATATTTTTCGTCTCTTGAAATATGAACTATGTGAAGAACCTAATTAAACCTTGAAGGTACTTAATCAGTTGTCATTTAAACTTTTAATTTGATATAATTTTTGATCATTTTTAAACAAATACCCTCATTAAAAGAGATAAACACTAAATCTTATCACTGTATGATACAGCAAAGGAGAGTACCTGGGAGGAAATGCTGTCCGATCGTCCGGGCAGCTGACCCTTTTTGCGATGCCTTGCGGAGGCTGCAGCAGCCTCTTCTTTTCCTTCCTCTTTAGTTTCAGAGGCAACAGGCTTATTAGGAAGATTTTCAGGGCCTGCAAATAATGCTTCAGAAGTTTCTCGCAGCTTATGTGCCAAAGTTTCTTGTTGTTCTTTTTGCTAGAAATTTAAAAGAAAAATAACTTATAGTTTAACAAGCTCTTAAAAATATAAGAAATAAATTATTCATCTGTAAGGCAAACAGAAACCCTTTCTCCTATTTATCAGCCAAATCTTAATTAAAAAAACCCCTTCTGACTTCCTCATTTTTATTTTAAATATTTATTTACTGGGAGAGGAGTAAAATTAGAAATCAGCCATATCAGCCAGGATAAAGAGATCAATTACAGAGTTTTTCCTAAGGGAGAAAAGTATTAAATGATAACATAGAAGAAAACAAAGACAACCTGGCACTTGCATTCATAAAACTGTCAAGATTTAAACCCCAAATAACATCCCAAACATTAGAAGTAATTACAAAGTTTAATATCCCTTAGCCATGGGTGAGCTTTTTCAGAAACACCCACCTACAAATACAACTTACTATATTAAATTCCCCAAGTACTTCAATAGGCTTCTTTTTGGCACGTTTGTATACTCTAAATCAGGGGTGGGCAAATTGCGGTTCACGGGCCACATGCGGCCTGCTACAGATTTTTTTTGTGGCCTGCCCAGACACCCAGAAAAACTGCCAATATTTTATTTTATTTATAATTATTGATTTTTATGATACAATTTATACCTTTTCTGAAATGCAAAGTTAACTAATAAATGCAATAATTTAAAAAAAAAAGTGGCCCTCCACTAACCTCCACTTACACAAAGTGGCCCCCGGGCCAAAACAATTGCCCTCCCCTACTCTAGATAATTCTGTAAAAATTTTATTAAATTTAAAAAAAGACAAGATTATATTATATTAGAAAATTTTATAAAAATATATCCTAAAATCATAAAAATACCCTTTATTACTCTTTAGTGACATTCATTATTCAATACTTTGAAACTGATTTCAAATTTGTTCAATTTTCCAACTCAATTTTATTGCCTTGCAGCAAAATTTCATGAAAAAAAAATCATTGAAAAAATACACTGATGGAAAATCCAATAAATTAATGGGTGTACAGTGATAGGTTATATTTTATACATCCTTCATTTGCATTTTACTATCATACCTTTTTTAAGAGGTGGAGAGCCTTTGGGCAACTCTTAGATAAAGAATATTCATGAACAAAATCCAAATTTAAATTTTCTTAAATTCTAATCTGACATGAAAGTAAAAAGTTACTATACTATAGAAACAAAATTTTCAATCATTGTCTCTAGGGCTAAAGTTAACAGGTTAAGCAGAGTAATATTTAATAAATAGAAACAATGTTAAATAACAAAAATTAAATTTTCTTTTAATATGAAGATAAACAATGTTTATTATCAACATCAAAATAATTTTTTAACTATTAAAAAAAATATTTAGTTACCAACCAATAATAACAAAAATGATGTTGCTTTTGCAAGAAAAGTGAGATTAACATTCTTCTATAGGTTCTCACTCTATACAAATTAAAAAAAACTTTGTAACTATTCATATAGATCTGCAAGCTTATGCTGAGCACAGAAGGATTTAAGCTGTTTCTATGCTAGCTTGAAGCAGTTTAACTGCTTAGCTAATTTACTTTTAAGAATTTTTAAAATTCAGAGATAATACTGTTATGTTGTTGTTGTTGCATATGTCCCCTGGCTGGAAGTATTCCAGACCAGGTTCATATAGGTTTGCAAGCTGAGGGGTGCGTCTTCGGTTTATAATGACACTCCAAGAGTTCGGCTTAGCTAGGTGCCACTTCAATTCTGACCAAGCACCCCCAGGGGAGGCATCTGGGGAGGGTGAGGGGGATCATATCTCCCCCACTCACTGACTTCATAGAAGGACTTTCCAGTCTACGGATTATATGTGCCCATATCACAAAGGTATTTAATGGCACTTGTCAGGATTCGTTCTGAGCCCCCTCTGTACCAAAAGCGGATGCACTACCACTAGGCTACCTCTGGACCAAATGCTGTTATAAACATAGTGTATAACTTTTCTATTGTATATTAGGTTTTCACTTTCCTAAAAACACAGTGCCGCTAACATGTCTTGCTAGTTCAAATATAGCATTGTGTTACTAATTGTAACTTACAGTAGAATTTATCACTGAAGAGAACATTAAGAGTGTAGAACTGTAATAACTGTAAGAAAGAATTTTAGTATGGATGTTGTAGCATGAAAGGATTATACCAATGTAAATCAAAATTTATTCCATTTTTTTTAAAAGTATCTAAAAATTTTTCAAGCTCTGTAAAAAGTTAAAGATTAAATAAAAATAAAAAAACTTCCATAAACATGTTTTTGAAGTATAGGTAATAATATGCATAAATTTCCCAAATCTGTTACTTACTGCTTTGATTCGACGGAGACACTTATCTAACCACTGGCGTATTGTTTGCTTGGCAACTTCTTCCTCAATTAGATATTCTAATTCTTCCCTAGCCAGAAGTTCTTCAAGCTGCAGAGCCTTTCTTATATCAACTGAACGGTATGATAACATACTGCAGAAAATTACAAGATATTTATATATGTGTTGATTCTTTAAATCAGACAAAAATAAACACATTAAAATAATTATACAGCATGCATACGGAAAAATATTTAAATTACTACAACACAATTGGATATATATTTTATTTTTATATTAGAAATAATATGGTTATATTTACATATTTTTCTACAGCAGGGGTTGGCAACACAGTGCCTGCAAAACAATTTTTAAGTGCCCGCCGTTCAAATTTTGAAACATTTTAGATATTGGACAACAAACACTCGTAACTGTAATGAATAATTTTAGTAAAAAGAAATTAAAAATCGTAAAACCATAAAAATCAAAAACTGAGCAGCCTGATCTCTCAACAGCATTGCTCTCCCCTTGATTCTATGTAAGTACAATAAATGCATTAAAAGATAAATTGCCACTTTGGAAATCGCATATAGAGAAAAATAATTTATCACATTTCCCAAATTCAAAAATGGTGATAGGAAATTATTGCGATGAAAATGCTACCACTTATCAGTTTGCCAAACATTTTTATTCCTTATTGGAAGAATTTAATACCACATTTGAAGAATTCTATGAATTGGTGGCATTCTTGATGTTATTTATTAATCCTTTCTCTTGTATACAGGAAGATATGACTCATAAAATCACAACATATTTTGATATTTCCAATAAGGAGGACTTAGAATTAGAAATTATAAATATAAGAAATAACATTGAATTAAAATAACATCAAATGAAGAAAAATCCTGGAATTTAGTGAATGGAAATAGTTTCCCATTGTTGAGAAAATGTTATCTGAAATTAAACTCTCTTTGAACGTCAACATATTCTTGTGAATCTTTGATCCCCAATATGAAATACTTAAAATCAAAGTACCGATCAAGTCTCACCAACACTCATTTGCACCAATGCCTGAGTACTGAGAATTCAACTTATGTGCCACATTACAACAGGTTGGCTGCAGATTTGCAATGTCAAATATTGCATTAATTATCAATTTAAAGATTATTTTGTTTAAATTAAAATTTGAATTTATGTATTAAGAATTTATGTTGCATTAATATTTTCATGTTTAAATACTACCCCCTCCTCCTCTTCATCCAGCGGTGCCCGCTGAACTCCTGCATTTCTGAAATATGCCCTCCTAGTAAAAAAGGCTGCCGGCACCTGTTCTACAGTCTGTTTTCTTTGTACAAGATAAAAGGTATTATATATACTATACATGCAGTCAAATTTGAAATTACTAAAGCTTTTCTTTATTGTTTAGTAGAGAGTTTTATGAAATAGATGGTAGAATAATAAAAACTACACTCAAAGTCAAAATAAATCTGTCATTTTTTGTTCCGTAAATAATATTTACATGTAACATGTTTTAGTGAAGGTTTTTCCATTAAAATCACTATGGTACAAAAATGCAAAGAATCAGTGTCAGTCATTTTTACAATTGGGAGAGTTTCATGGTATGAAAAGGAAGAGTGTTGTTTTCCCACATCCATATGAAACTTGATAAAAATCATTCATTGAAACTGAATAGAAATATGGTTCTCAGTGAAGAATGTGATGATATCAGTGTGGTTGAATTAATTGGAGGACATTAATTTAACAGTTTATGTTTCACCAGACAGCAATGTCAAAGATATTGTTATTTTTGTCTGACTAATTTGCTCATGTATACACTCAAGACATCGAAAATGTTTGAAGAATTACACAATAAACAGTATAGGTATAATCTGATGCACATGTTCTATGAATGCTGATTCTAGCTGTAAGATAGAAGTGACCTGGGATTTTTTTTTTTTTAATTTTACATATATTTTAAAAGAGATCATAATTGACAAAATTTTTATTTAAAGTATAATTTTCAACAAACAGCCTTCAAAGCAATGATGTGACTGAAATCACCACAAAATAACACGAAATTTGTGTTAAAAATAGCATCTCATTAGAACTGATGATTTACTCAGTAATTGATTAATTTTAGTCTTTTTTGAAATGTACTTATAAAGACTACAAATAATGTTATTCTTATTGCTTAAATTAATCACATGTAGAAGTGAACTTAATGCTTCATATCATTAAAAACACTGCAAAAAACTTGTTTAGCTTATATTTATTAATACTTTAAACAACTTTGCTTTAATTATTAATAGTAAAAATAATTTTAACACAGGACTGTGGTAGGTTAACTATATTGAATTTATTGAACAATCAGAGCTCTAATCCTAACACCATAGTTCAAGGATTCCTAACGGTTCAGGTGGACCCCTTGGGAGTGATGGAAGTTTAAAAAGGATCTATAGTATTCCAGGGGTCTCTTGAGGGTCTATGATAAATTTTTCTGTTTTAAAATCAAATTTTTTAGGAATGTAATCATTAGATAATAATATCTGTTTTAATATATATAAATACAGATTTGCATAGAGTAGAGTGATCCATGCATCTAATGTCATGATGCTTTTGTATATGCCTCAAATGCTGCCGTTGGCTTTTATTTGTGTACCAACACTAGGCAGAACTGAGGAAATCCACTGGACCTTAAACAGCACATGGGTCCTCCTGATGAAACCAATCAGAAGCAGTTTCGTTTTTCTCTTGGCGATGTTTGTGCAGTTACAATCTGTGTTTGTGAAATCTTGTTTGTACTTCTGAAATTAAAAATAAAAATAGTACAAAAATAATAAAACATAAACCTAATGAACCACTTTTTCTATTTTTATGTTCATATTCTTAGTCAAATTGTTATCTTCAAGTGTTTTATGTGCAATTATTAATATTATAATTATGTTGTATGCTGTACATTATAGAGAAAAATGTGAGGGGGTTGATGAAGAAAATCATTCTTTTAAAAGGGGTCGATGTAGGAAAAAGTTTGGGAACTCCTGCCCTAGTTATTTCTTAAAAGAACACTGACAACTTTGTGCCTTACCCACTGCTACTACATTCAGAATAAATTATTCAGAAGAGTAGTTATAAGAGTAATCACACTCTAATTTAAAACAGAAAAAAGATGTAAATAAATTTTACTTCAGAACATCATGGAAAGTCACATCTTCCCCATTGTGCATTCTCTCCATTTCATAGCACATATGTTTGAACAGCAAGCGATCTCTGTCAGGGTCTACTTCCAGTCTACCCTAAAGTGAAAATACAGTTTGTGTTTGTCATCAACATAACTCACATAGAGTATTAAGTGTGTGTGTGTGTGACTTATTCTACCCGCTCTAGCTGTAGACTAGACCAGGTCCAAGAGGCCAAAAGTTACAATGTAATCAGAAACAAGCAAAGGGTCTCTATAAATATCCTCCTTGGCAAGTCCTAGGCAGTTTAAAATATGGTCAGGAGAGACTTCAGCAGTATTGCATTTGGAGCAAAAAGGGTAAAACTTTTGCCCCCGATCGTAGCAAGACACTTTAAGTGTCCACTAGCAAATCTGCTAATGGTGGTCTGTATCCTTCTGTAACCATTGACAGAGTATTAAGTAATGCAGTATGTAACTATGATATTCCAGCTATCAAATATGGAATTTTTCAAATAAAAAAAATCAGATAATATATACAAATATAAAGATAAAACATATACTTATTGTCTTTGCCTGTACAATATTAAATTTACAAGATTAACATATGCAGCTTATCAAAAGGCAGACAAACAATACACTTTAGAAGATATGAAAGTTGTCCAATTTAATGCAATAAAATATCAATGCCATCAATATGCAATTAGAAAACACTTTTTACAGTATTTTCTTAGCCATCTATATAGAACACATGATTTCCACTAAATATACTTTTAACCTGTTAACAACTTCAGTATTTGAAATAATTTTAAATTTTAATACTGAAAACTTAAAATCATCAGAGATAAAAATACTATTTGTGCCACTAAATATAGATTTATATTTAAAAATTGATATCACCAAACCATTCTAGATGTTTAATACTAAATTCAAGACCCCAAAAAATTAATTTACCTAAGTCATAAACTTAAAAATGGGAGAGAAAGTAATAAATATTTGAAAATGTTCATTCAAAATCAATATAGCGATTACAAATGGCTATAATTATTTAATCGAAAAGAATTTATCGAAAAGAATTACACAGAATATAAAAGGATGTTCAAAATTTTGTCTACATACTTTATGAATGTTCTATGTGACTCCCCTTGGTCACACGAACAATATCTAAGTGGTAGTCATTTCACGCCATACATTTTGAAGAATATGTGGAGTCACCAATGCAAGTGCATTAGAAATGTTCATTTTGAGTTATGGAATTGTTTTTGGCAAAGGAAGCACATACACAAGGTTTTTCTCATAACCCCATAGAAAGAAATTGCAGGGTGTCACATTGGGGTATGGAGGTTCGCACATTTTTAAACCAACATCTTCCAAAGTGTTGGCTTGGTTGAACTGGAGATGCCAACAATGTGGTCTGCTCTTGGCCACCTAGATCACCAGACTTGACACCCTGCGATTTCTTTCTATGGGGTTATGTGAAAGACCTTGTGTATGTGCTTCCTTTGCCGAAAACAATTCCATAACTCAAAATGCACATTTCTAATGCGCTTGAGTTGGTGACTCCACATATTCTTCAGAATGTATGGCATGAAATGGACTACCACTTAGATGTTGTCTGTGTGACCAAGGGGAGTCACATAGAACATTTATAAAGTATGTAAACAAAATTTTGAACTTCCCTTTTACATTCTGTGTAATTCTTATTGATAAATTCTGTTCGATTAAATAGTTATAGCCATTTGCAATGGTTATATTCATTTTGAATCACCCTGTATAACAGAAGATTACATTATACTTATAATGCTTTATTGAAATTATATTACACTCAACACACATTAACAGATACAAGTTATTATACTTTATATTTAAACATCTATTTATAAAATAAATAGCAAACAAGATTAAAGGTAGTACCTTGAGAAGTCTAAGGAGAAACTTAACTTTTTTCACAGGTATAAGACCCTAAAGAAATGGATATAAATTAGAAGGTATACAAAAACAATAAAATATATTCTACCATTTACATCAACTGAAACAAATTTGATAGGTCTCTAATATACTACAAAACTATAGGCAATTTTAAAATTTAATTTTTCCAGTAGAGAAATGTAACCAATTGTTGGAAAAACTCCTCTGAATATCACATCTATATCACATTAAATTTATTATAAGAGTTTACCTATAAATGACTTTGTTTATTATGAATAGTAAATAATCATCAGTGACTGATCAAACAAAACATCACAATCATTTATCTGATAAAGGTAGTTTCATAAAGCCTTAGAGCAAAATTAGTTAGTGTTATTCATGCAAAATTTAATACATCTGAGTTATAACCACAATTTCAATTCATGAAAATATCTCTTAAGACAGCATACAAATTCAGCATATCTAATTATCTTAACCTTAGAGGGACATTCTCTGTACCTATAATATCAGTAGGAATTCCCTAACAGGAAAAAATACTTTTATTATACAATTAGTGTTTGCTGTAACAGAAAAGAGACTACAGTATATACAGTGTGTAACAAAATTATAAGACCATCCAAAATATCACTCATTTTAATATTACACTGCATAAAATGAATAATTTTAAAATTTGAAGCAAACGAAAAAAGTTATATTTTCTCAAATAAATCGCTTAAAGGAAAAGAAAATTGAGTTAATTTCACACAGCAAACGATTTTTTGAAATCTTGGTGTAACATAAATATAAGACCACTTATTTTTTTAATTAAAATCGGTTGCATTTTTAAAACTATTTTATTTTTTCTTTCAAAATCGTAGATAAACTGTAACTCTACATAAAAAAAAAAGTCCAAATGATACTATTGTAAAAGAAAATAGAATTTAATATGTTTGTTTTTATGAGGAAATTCACAATGCCTCATGGAAAAGAATTATCTGAACTAGAAGTTCGAAAAATTTGGTTTTATAAGGGCTCTGGAAAATCGGAACGTGAAATAAGTAAGATACTCAAACGTTCTAAAACTGCTATTCATAACGTTTTAAGTAAAAGAGATTTTTTTGGAAAATATAAAAGATCTGGCAGAAAGAGTAAATTATCAGCTCGCGATAATAGACGAATTTTCAAGCTTGCAATGAAACAGAACTTGTCTACTCGTAAAATAACACAGCAGACAAGTAAAACTATTTCACATATGACAGTCTGGCACACTTTAAGATCAAATTCAAATGTTGCTCTTCGGAAATTAAAAGGAAAACCAAGACTGTTAAAGCATCATAAAGAAGGAAGGCTGAAGTGGGCAAAGGAAGTCATAACCTGGGATGCTGCTTGGAAAAATATTATTTTTTCCCGACGAAATTTTTTAAAATTTGGATGGCCTGGATGGTAATATTTCCTACTAGCATGATTTACGAACGGAACCTCGGGTTTTCTTCAGTAGACAGATGGGTGGTGGCTCTGTGATGGTGTGGGGAGCTTTTGCATATGATGGGAAATGTGATCTGCAGCGAGTTCTTGGAAAAATGGACTCCATTTGTTATCAATAACTGCTTTACCAACACCTTATACTTTTTGGCCCATTTTTAGGAGGATCAAACTGAAAATTTCAGCAAGACAATGCACCATGCCATGTGTCTAAATCAACTAAAACCTGGTTTCAAAAAGAAAAAATCGAGGTCTTAAACTGGCCAAGCCTTAGTCCAGACCTGAATTCCACCTAAAACTTGTGGGGCCATTTGGCTCGTCAAGTGTATGCAAATAACTGTCAGTATGATTCTGTGTATGAATTGGAACTAGCTAACATGGATGAATGGGACAAAATTCCCAAATATTTGCTTGAAAACCTAATTAATTCAATGAAAAATTGAGTATTTGAAGTTATTCAGAAAAATGGTGGATCAACATCACATTAGTTTTATTAAAAAAATTTGTTTTAACTAGTGGTCTTATTATTTTGTTACAGATATTTGATTGGAAAAATTTGAAATTGTTGATAAAATAATTAGTATATTTAAATATCTCTTAAAAATAATATACATATATTTCATTTATTAACATCAACCTAATTTAATTTTAAAAAAATTATACTATTTACAGTAAAAATCACAAAATCCATTGTGGTCTTATAATTTTGTTACACACTGTAGATCTTGTCCCTACCCAGTCTAAATCGCTTGGACAAGCAGTAAACAGTTAAACAGAAAATTACCAAAATGCGTCAAAATTTTGTCATACATATAGGCATACAAAAGAGGTAAGCAACAATAAGTAATCCTACACTAATAACCCGCAGTAGTTTCGTTAGAAAAGACTACCTGAAATATATTTTTTTAAAATTAAAAGTCAGGTATCAATTTTTGAAAATATTATAGTCAACAAGAATATAAAAAAATAGAGATAAACAAAAAATATCATTACTTACTTTACACAGATATAATAATTAAAATGTCAAATTTGCACCACAGTAATGAAATTTTTTAATAATAAATTGTGATTCATAAAAATTACATTTAAAGATTTAAAATACTTTGAATAGTTTAAAAATGAATATGAAATATCCAAAATATTAAGAAAACAGAAACAAATTTTAAGTTACCCTCTGGTGTATATCAACAACATTCCAAGTATTTTGAAAATTTCTAATATCAGCATAGCTCAACAAAGCATCTTCTTCGTTGGAATAAAATAAAGAGAAGTTCTCCATAATTATAGCTGAAAATAAAAAGAAATAAGATAAATCAAATGCATATGTACAGAATGGGCCCCAAAAAGGTAGTTTCTCTCTCAGAGCTTATTCTTTTAATATTAATTTTATTACATGAAATGCATATAAATAATGAAAATTAGAGCATAAATATGATAAAATATTTTAAATATTGATTTGTATTACTTATTTGTGTTTCTTCATTTTGTTTGCACACTACTTATTGCATTTTTTACCTGATTCATCGTGTATAATAAAATATTTTCTCTAAAAAAAGAATTATCAGTGAAACTGTTAGGAAAAACTATGGAATTGAATAGATCAGTTTTTTTTACCCTGATAACTTCACTAGACCTACTTGATCTATTTATTGCATCATTTTGTTTGCATACTACTTATTGCATTTTTTACCTGATTGATCGCGTATAATAAAATATTTTCTCTAAAAAAGGAATTATCAGTGAAACTGTTAGGAAAAACTATGGAATTGAAGAATAGATCAGTTTTTTTACCTTGATAACTTCACTAGACCTACCTGATCTATTTATTGCATCATTTTGTTTGCATACTACTTATTGCATTTTTTACCTGATTCATCATGTATAATAAAATATTTTCTCTAAAAGAGGAATTATCAGTGAAACTGTTAGGAAAAACTATGCAATTGAATAGACCAGTTTTTTTACGCTGACAACTTCACTTGATCTATCTATTGCTTTAAAGTTTGCAGTGTTTCAGTTTGAACCTGAATTCACATTAATCACACGAGATTTAAGATTGCGTGGCTACGCTACCTACTAGTCTCACTATAATTTAAATACACCCATACCTTGCTATACGGCCACTCTTTATACAGCATTTCGCTATAACGGCCTTTTTTAATTATGGCACTTTTTCGATTTATGGCCACAACATCGGAAAGTGATGATGGCAGCATATTATAGCTTAGTGATTCTTCATGTTAATGTTCATCATCACATTAAAACAGTTTTTAAACATTTTACTTTGTTTTCTACTATATGTATACATATGTGCATATGATTTCTTTTTTTTTTTGTTTATGTTTATTTTTAAAATTTCTGTTTATTATTACATTGTTTTGTACTTTTATTTTTATGTAAGCATTTTTATAGGAAATAAAAAAGAATAAAATGCTTTATGGACTATATTATTTATAAAAAATTGGAACCAATGCAATTAAATTTGTATGGGTTTGTATCAAAATAATTGATTCGTTATACAGCTTTTCGCTTTACAGCCAACTCTTCTGGAACGTATTTAGGCTGTAAAGCAAGGTATGGGTGTATAGTTTGTTTTCTAAAAGTTTTGCAGTATGCAGATTCATCCCTTCAGAAGTTAATATATATATATATATATATATATATATATATATATATATAGGGTAGGACGAATCTGTGTTCAGACAAAAAGATAGGAGTGAGGATGGGGGTAACTAGTTAGCTATTGATAGAAGTTCACTGCCATGCTATTAGAGTTGATTTGTTTTTGTTTATCGAAAGTTTTGATGTTAATTTTATATTAACATTTAGTTGTTTAGTTATTTTTAATGGCACAGTTGTCTTTTCCTTCTCCTGTTGTCTTACCCACTTTCATTTGAGCAATTTTTATTTTAGATTCAACTTTTATTTTATTAGACAAGATGCTTATTTTGTAGCAAAATTGAAACAAAAACATTAGATCAAATATACACAAATAGTTACTACAGTTAAAAGCTGAAAAAAATTAACTTTTCTATCCCAAGAATAACTGGATGGAAATGTTAAAGGAATATTGTGGAAAAAAAATCTCCATTCCTCTAGGGTACTATAGCAGATACCCTGCTTTGTTCTCTGAAGAAAGCCTAGTGTGTGCATAGGCTGTCCATATGGGATTAGGATACAATATTCATATTAAATATAAGGGATTTCTATGAATAAATTATGATTAAACTAATTTACAAATACTTTAAATAATTTGTCTTGAATAACAAAAATTATAAAAATATATTTACCAAAAGAATATTCTAAATCTATACATTCAGTACATACAAAAAACTTGGTTTAGGTTTAACCAACTCAATCTAAATGTAATAATCAATTTAAAAAATAATACCATCTCAGCAGTAAAATATAAGAAATTATTTCATTTCTTTATACACTGTAATGATGATAATAAATTAACAGTCTAGTACTAAATTATAAAATCTGTTGAAATAAGTACATTAGTATATGTTACTCACCTACTAACAGATTGAGAACAATGTAAGTGATTATGACATAAAATGAACAAAAATATATTAAGCTGCCTGTGAAATTACCACAGTCTGTCTCCCAATAATTTTCTCCAGGTGTACAGTAGGGAGGCGATAGCTATAAAATAATGTAAAGGTAAATTTATTAGGAAAATGACACAAAGCTTTATCAAAGCATTTTAATATTCATCAAATTTCATGTATTGAAAGAAAAATACGTTACTAACATTCAAGAAAAATCTCTCACATTAATGAAAGAAAGTTCTTCACATCAACATTTTTGTGATTTTCATCAAGAAATAGCGAATTTTGTAAAAATTAAATTTTATGGAATTACACTAAAGTTTTATACACTATAAAATTTTCACTATAAAGTAAAATATAGCAAGACATCAAGTTTTAAAATTATAGTGTGATATCACTTTTAAAATGGGTTGCTTGGTTGATTCTACAGTCGAACCCCGTTATAGTGAACCTGGTATATAATGAACAAAAATTTTGGTCCCGCCATTTTTCTATTGTACATAATTTAATTAGTATTGTATCATTTATTTTAGTCAATTTAATTCATTAATCATCATTTTTAATAGATTTTATCATTTTTTTCATACATCACTATTGAATACACATTGCAACTAATGAGTTATACATTTTGTGAACTCTAACATTTTTCTTAACAGTTTGGATATAGCAAACCACCGGATAAAGCGAACAAAACCTTTGGTCCCTTGAAGTTCATTATAACGGGGTTCGACTGTATTTTTTATCACACAAAATCAACTACACAATTAGAATTAAAAAGAGTCACAAAATTTAAAGCTTTTTTTTTTTTTTTAAACTAATCCCATATTGTCTAGCAAGGCTAGACAATCTCCATGAAACCAAAAATATCTAAAAAGTCTAAAAACAGTAGAGGGTCCAGAAGGACCTCGTCCTTTGTAAAACCCAAATAAGCCAAAATATGGGCAGGGGAGGCTATGTCGGCAGAGCACCAGTGGCATTCCGGGAAGATCTGACCCTGCCGAAAAGTGAGTGCTTTAATATGACCACTCATGAAGCACGAGATGGCTGTTTGATATTTTCTGAGCTTGAGCTGGAAAGACCCACCCAGACTTCTTCCAAAGTACCATGGGTGGCAAGGAGGAGTTCTCCAAAGATGGTTTTGTTCAATCTTCTTAAGGGAGTAAATTTCTCTAAAAGTAAGAGCCTCACAAGGGCTCACGTACTCCTCAGCAGCAGTCCTGGCTAAAAAGTTGGCCCTTTCATTACCGTCGATCCCAACATGGGAAGGGATCCATTGAAAATGAATAGTGTGTCCAGATGAAAGCCGGTCAAGAAGATCTAAGATGTCCAGGCTAGTCTGGTCCCCAATAATAGACCGATTAGAGAGGTGCTGAATTGAAGCACAGCTGTCAGTTAAAATCCAGACATTGTGAAATTGATCCTCAACTTGACACGCATACTGCAAGCCCTTCTTGATAGCAATAAGTTCTGATCTAAAAACCAAACAGAAATCTGGAATTTTAATTTTAAATTCCACAGCACCGGTAGGAGTTGGTATGTGCACTCCACTACCAGAAATTCCCCCATCACCCCTGCTGCCATCGGTATATAACTTGAAAGAAGATTGAGGGATACCATGGATAGTCTCAAGAGCTAATTGTGTGATGAGGGCCGGAATCTCAGAGTTTTTAATAACACTAGTTAAGAGACCCTCATGGAAATGGATCCCATCAAGTTCCAAACCGATGCCCACATGATTTAAAGAGTGGGGCTCCACATTAGCAGAAGGCAGACCCAGCATTTTTGCAAAGGAAAAGGGGCTATGCTACCTCAAACGCTGGTTGTCAATCCAAGCATGAAGGTATGCAGAAGTTCTATGCTGAACATTGTAACTGTAAAGCTTGTTATAGTATTTTGAGAGGTGATAAGTTCTTCTCAATGAAAGAAGAGGAAGATTACTTTCATAGAGCACAATGTCATTTGTACAACTGTGTCGGGGTCCTGTAAAGATTCTAGCAGTGATCAACTGTACTCTTTCAAGTTTATTCAGATTGGTATTGGAAGCACAAGAATAGATGGGAAAACCATACTCCAGTATTGGCCTAACAAGAGATATGTAGGTAGTTCGAAGGGTGCTAGCTTCTGCTCCCCAGTCACAACCAGAGATAAATTTAAGTATATTGAGTCTTTTTCTACCCTTGACCACCTGGCCTTCAATGTGTTTATTGCTTGTGATTTCCTGGTCCAAGATGTAACCCAGGTATTTAGCATTTTTAACATAGTTCAATTGAGTTCCGTTCATAAAGATAAAAGGCTGGTAATTGTAGAGGTGTTTTTTAGTAGTAAAGAAAGTCACTGAGGATTTTGAAGCATTAAAAGTCAGTTTATGATGCTCTGCGAAATGATGAGCCTCTCCCAGAGCACAGCTGAGATTAAGCTCAATTGCACTAATGTCAGAGCTAGAGTGCCAGATTATGAAATCATCGGCAAAGATTTCCACATTACAATATTTATAAATTTCTCTTTCTATGCCAGCAAGGTATAGAGAAAACAGGACGGGACTTAAAACCGAACCCTGCGGAACACACTGTTTAAGGCCGAAAGGGTTGGACAAAGAATTATTGTATTTTACTCTAATGGATTTGTTCCTCATCCTTCAAGTACACTTGTTTATAAAAAAATAATAATCAATATAATATTATATAATAAATATAATTCAAGTAATCTAATATTTGTTAGTAAAATATAAATGTAACTCATTCAATATTAAATATTATTAAATTTATCATCTCAGGTTCACAGAAATTAAACCAAGAAAAAAAAATACATACCATGCAGTCATGCATGATTTTATTCCAATCTTCTCCAGTCACAATTCGAAATAACATAGCGATACCACTAGGAGCCGTTTGAAAATTTGCTTGTCTAAAAAAAAAAAAGAATAAAGCTTTTGATTCAAATCTACAGATGAAAAGCAAAAAAGATCATGAAAAACGTAAACACTTTCAATAAAATAAGCTAGTTGTTTCTTTATAAGCACTCATTTTAATTTTGGTGTAAAAAACATAACTATAACATAAAAAAATACACCTGATTTTTTTTTGTTTTGATTAAGGTATTGGTTACAGTCGTTTATTAGGATGTATAAATCAATAAACTTTAATATTTTAATCAGCCTTTTTTATTTTTGATCAGAATAAAATTACACAACAACATTCAACAAATTTAATAATGCTACATAATTATATTTTACTAAAATATGAACCAATTTAGCACTTTGATTGAAATGTTCACTTTAAGAATGCAAGAAAGGTATGGAATTATCGTTCAGTTCAATTGGTCATTTGAAAAATGATAGATTGAGATTCCACTATCTAATATATATTTATATATATATATATAACCCCCTTAATAACCGTTCTTACAAAGGGTGAGTGAAATTTCCTGTTCTAAAGAGGGAATCAGAAACATGGCCCCCGTAAGCTAAAGGTTAAGAAATTTTGTAAGATTTGCTCAGAAAACAAATAAATGTTTAATAACAGAAAAAAGATTTTATTTCAGCTTTACAGATCCACGTTCAGGTTACTTTCATTTCCATGTCATTGTACAAACAGAATCAAATATTTCATACCTTCCAATATTTTCTCCGAACTTCACAGTCCCAAATAAAAGGACTCCAGTGAGGGCATAAAATAAAATGAGAAGAAACATTCCCATAATGATGAAAAAACTTTTATATACAGACACAACAACGGTCAGCATTAGCATCTTCAGAGTGGCCTAGAGAAAACATGCAAGTTTTACACAGACAGTCTCACTAATAAAAACACTTTAAAAATAATGAAGATGCATTGATATACATATAATTAATTATAATTTGAATCAAGTAAGGTCCTTAACTGTATACCAATATTTGGTGAGAGACACAAACAAAAATTATAACTGTTATTCAAACTTTAATATTTGAAGTAACATTAAGGCAAAATCTAACAGTTCTTTGAAAAATGTATAATTTTTTTCATATATAATATGAAAACAATAATAAGATATTACAAACAGGGTGTGCATATGTTAACCATGATTAATCAGTTCAGTGCATAATTTCACAATGGGGAATGTGGGTGAAAAATCAGATGACTTTTCTACAAAGGGTAACTTGCATAAACATAAAGAGAGCAACTATATTTTATTTAAATATTCAACTCCATAGCTCTACTGATCATATTAAATACAGATCATCATCTTCAGCCCAAAATATGAGGGTTGTAAAGTAATGGTAACATACCCGGAAAACATTTTTTAATGAATGAACAAGCAAATTTACATTACATTCCTTCAATATAATCACCAGCTGACCTTTTGCCAGATGTCAGGAAGCCGTAGGATACTGTTGACAAGGTGTTGTGAACTGATGTCAGCGATGGAACGCCCTACTGCTCGGATCACAGATGGCACGTCAGGAAATCAGATGCCTCGAAGGGGTTCTTTCAACTTAGGAAAGAGGTTGTAGTCACAAGGCCTCATGTTATGTGAGTAAGGAGGGTGTTCCAACACCTCCAAACACCATTGTCGCTAAAGATTATTTACAGTCCTAAAAGCTTTGACCCATCGTGCAACTGTCCTATATGGTAACGCATTCTCGCCACAGGCTTCGGATAATCCTTGATAACATTGCGATGTATTTTTGCTGCAGAAAACCTTGATTTTAATCCATGACTGCTGATCACTTTTTGTAAACATGATTTAGAGAGGCAGAAACAACATTGTCCACTTCCACAGTACACAGCAACTATCCCTTCTACTAGATCGACGGTTTTATGTACTCTACACATCGACAACAGTGTCACTACTCTACACATCGACAACAGTGTCACTCCACTGCTCCGATTTCCTGCTTGCGCATGCTTGATGTTCTGCGACTTTCTGGGCTACGTTGCCGTTACTTTATTTACAACCCCTGTATAACATTAGACTTCATGATCAGACTTCATCTTTACTGTAAAAAACTTGGGCATGCTATTACAGAGGATTTCCTCCCTTTTTTGGTCACTTTCTTATTTAGCAACAATTAAACATTTTTTAGGAATTTTACAATCATGCACACATGAATAAAAATGGAAGTAACAATAAATGCTAATTTTTACAGTATAAAAAAATTAGCTTAAAATTTTATGAATGCAATAATGTCTAAGTACTCAGGATAAATGAATAGAATATGGGAGAAAATGGTACAGGAAATACATACATGAAATTAAGGGAGATGAATTTAAAACAAAAAGACTATGTCCAGTATTTTATTTCATAAACAGGTAAGTTACATGCTTCCAAATTCTATTCATTCCCACATTTACATTTTAAATATAAAACTTTTCTATGCGAAACTTAAAGGATGAAAGAACAAACTAAGTATTTACATAGGCTCCTATTAAGAAATTCAGCAGATTTTTTTGTACACTACATAATTTGAAACATAGCTAAAATCATAAGACTTACAAAGAAAACAAGGAGATACTAATATATTTTTCAAAAAAAGTATTTAAAGCTAAGAAAAAGTCCTTCAGTATTTTATTTTATACATGATGTTATCTCTTACACATGTTCATATAAATAAGTGAAAATAAATTTAAAAAATAAATAATACAGAAAAATTAAAAAATATATTTAAAATCAAATATGAAAAAGAGATTAATATTAATAAAATATACAAAGGAGAAAAACAAACAGTTAAATATTAGTGCACTTACATGCTTTCCAGTAATAGTAAAAAAGCGCAGGATGACAACTGTATATCCTATAGAGTTGCTCGTATTGTTCTATAATAGAAATAAATGGCAAAAATTATTCTATCTATCTATCTATCTCTCTCTCTATATATATATTGTTAGAGTTAGATCATAAATTTGTAAAATATAAAAGCCACATACTAATTTACAAAATAAAAAGTACAGATTTAACTATTTATTACTACTGATTGCAAAATTTCATTGTTTAATAAACAGAAATCCCCAGTTTTTAATATACCTGCATATAACATCTCAGTATGGTTACAGAGGTTTCTAATAGTGAGATTCCATAATAATTGAATGGGAGAAAAAATTCGACATAGTGAAATAAAAGCTTTATCAATCTAAAATACAGCAAAATCTCTCTACAATTTTTGCTTTTGCAAGCCTCTTGCATTTATTAACATGCAAAAAATCCAAAAGGCCATAAATTTTCTGAATACAAAAAAAAAACCCTCATGCTTAACAGTTGAATTAAAAAGAAATCTTTTTCTGTTGCATGAAATCATATTATAAAAATATATCTTTTATCGATAAAAAATTTATAGTGACTGAAATAATTCAAAAAGATATAAAATTATTTCGAAAATTTATCACTATTAAGTTCTACAGTAATGAATTCTTTCATTTTAATACAGTTTCACTACAAAACCAATCTGATTACAATAATCTAAATATGGTTAACAGGGTTCTATGATTGGATAATTTCTATTAAAAATGCAATTTAGTTCAGTTTTATAGCTGTTACTATGTTTTTCTTTTCTCCCCCCCCCGAATGCGGAGGCACTTATCACTAGACATTTGCCTGTATATACACCGTGTGACTGCTGGCCATTCATTTAAGGGGACACTGTATAGGTGGCCAGCACTACCCCCTACAAGCAAAGTCCTGTAATTTAGAACCAAGTCAAGTGACGAGACCAGTACACTTGACCCTGCACCTCCAGAGGTAAATTTGAGACCTTGGAGGGCATTGCAGCCATGACTGATTTTTTTTGCACCAGCCGCCATTAGTGTACATGGCAGTAGATTTGTCAGCAACAGAAATTGAACCAGTGACGTTCAGATCACTGGCTTGCTGCCTTTGCCAACTGGGCCACCGCACCCTGCTGTTACTATGTAACCTGTCATAGGTTAGCAAACCAAAATCTTTCACTTTCTTTAATACTCAAAACTGTTTGAAACATCCACATAAAATTAATATAAAACTCATCCATTTAATTTTTCTGATAACTTCTAAATTATCCTAAAAACAGTATACAATCTCACCATCAGCATGAAATGGGTTACAACCCATATCACACCAACTACTGTCACGAGAAGATCATATCTGTTTCTCCTGCTCTGCCAGTAGCCCCTCGGCGTAAATGCTATTGCTTTCATAATGACCTAAAATGGAAGCATTCAATTTAGTGTAAAGTATCATACAGTTTTAGAACTTATGAATATTTAATGAGAAAGTATAAATAAATTCGAAATACCATCATTATTCTAATATATTAAAAAGTTTACTTTTATCATCATTTGCATACGAATTTTATACATGTAATATGCAGTTACAAAACAAAAATGCTTAAGCATACATGTCATCCTAGATCTCTGTCTGATTGACAACATTATCAGGAACTAATTGAACACCACTTGAATGAATACTCAAAACATTTTATTTGGACAAATCACAAGCAAAACATAACTTATTTACAATATTTGTACTAACTAAAATGCAACTCAGTGTTTTATCTAAGTTAATGTAAGTTTGTGTTGCAACTAACTCTAATTGAAAGCCAAACCCAATGTGTCTCCGAGTTCACACTCAAACGCATTCTGACTCCAACTCCTCCAAAACCACCTGACCGCCATGGGCTCTCCCCTCATAGAAACTGTTAGGTTTGGGAACAAGAATGCCCATAATCTTAAAAGATAGACAATGTAAAAATAAACATAAACTTATCTTTAAGTAAAGTTTAGCTTTTAGGTGCAGAGCCGATATGGCTAGCAGGAAAGGTGGACAATCACCTCAATAAATAAGAAAAGTATATAGCTGAAAATTAACCCTAATAAAACTATTCTCAAAGTTTGGTGTGCAAGCTTGAAGTGAAACATAAAAACATAGATAGTTTTAAATATGACTAAAGTTTATTCATAAACAAACACACAAAAAAATTCAATTCAATTAAAACACAATGCTATAATATCATTAAAAAAATAAGCACTTCTTGAAGCATAAGACAATGTAAAGAACCTTTCACAGGTTCAACAGTTCAATTAAATAAACAGAGTTCGTCTACACAAACAGAGGTGAGATAGTTCTTAAAAAAAAAAAAAAAAAAAAAACTTACTCGGCACATTTATGTAGATATATACACGTATTGTTGACAACCATCTTTCCTTGTATATCTAGCGATGGGTTCATGAAGTGAAATAACGAAGAGCGGATTTAAATAAAAACACTCCATACAGATCCATTGCTTAGCTTCGATCATGAGCTCAGCCACTGCTCATATATCATATTTCCACCTGTAACCACGGAGCGTTGCAGGGAAAAAACTGCACACAGGCTCACTACTTTCACCGCTGAAGAACCTCCCTGTTAGGAAGTTCGCTACATGGCTTTTATACGATAACCGAGTGTGGTGCTCTCTGGTGGTACAAACAATATCTTCGGAATATGCTAATTTATTGCGCTTCGAACTACAGTGGTTAAAGTTTCAAGTTGTAATGACGTCATAAATTAAACATTTGAAGTGAGTGCCATATCTGGTCTACAAAATGATATCACTATTGTGTTTGCTCCATCGGAAACGTTAATTTGTTAACGTTGACTCCCGAATACTTAAGGCTAGATAGGAAGGAAAAATACATTCTAGCTATTTTTCTATCAGAAACCACCACAACAGCAACCCTTTTCCGATAGAGCAGAGACCCTATTTCAGCGACCGTTTTCTTATGTATATATGTATATGAAAAATCACCAACTTCCATCGAAGTGTTTAAAAAAAAAAAAAAAAAAAAAAAAAAAAAACATTTTCTTTCAGACATGATGATGAGTAGTTACACTTACCTCTATGGTAAAAAGCAAAGTAAATGCAGCAGAACATGTTGCGAGTGGAATTGTATGGTTTTCATCAGATTTCCACTGAAATAATAAAAAAACATTTTATGCATGAATCTTATTAGCAAAAAAGATGAGTGAAACACAAAAATTTTAAATAAAGGTATGATACTTACACTGACACATAGCAAGCTACTGTTCGTTAAAACAAGAACAGCGATGAAGCGCTTAAAATAAATATTTTGAGTAATATCATAAATAAAAGCTCGGAATTTGTGGCTGTCAGGACGTGGAGGTAGATGTAAGGGCTGAGCTATTTTAAGTCTCTTTTTTAAATCACACCATCTTCTTTGGTCAACTGTTAATAATGCTGTGCCCTAGAATAAAAAGTCCAAGAATAATGACCTGTCACAATAATAAATCAACATTTCTTCCCAAGAAAATAAAGGACAGACCCCAGACAAAACTCTGGCATTAATATAACTTTTCTAAAGCCAGATGTAAAATTAACTTTTAACATCTGGACTCTACAACATGCTTTTGTACAAATAATTTTATCAGTAAGAGGTTAACTTTGAAACATTTAAAACAAACATAGACACTAAATTAAAACAAGGAAAAATAAATATGGAGTTGGCAAATGTTATATATTATACGAAAATTTAGAGTCATTTCATGACTTGTGAGGAATAAAAGATGCCACGAATTTAAAAGAAACTCCTTTATATCTTATACAGTTTTGCATAATGTAAACGACAGAAGTGGCAACTAAACATGCAAGAATATGACATAAACTAATATCACATCAAACACAAAAGTGATATTTAATTTTTAAGGTTTTGCCTTTTCAAAAGACTTTTATACCATTTAATTGCTAAGTGATATTGCTAGAATTTTCACTAACATAATTCTCATTGAAAACTGCCAATTAGTGGTTATAGAATATTTAACACTAACTATTAGTTAAGCTCAAGATTTTCCCCTCTAGAGATTCAATGCTTTTTTAAACATCTAAATATACCAAAAACTGTCAGTTGATTATCCAAAAATATAATTTTTCTATGTTATAAAATGATGAGAAAGTAAGAATATCATAATTACAAATGGAAGTAATCCAAACATTGTCAATCTGTGACACAGTAAAAGGAATCTCCAGAAGTTTACTTTATTTAAAACAGCTTAAATAAAAAATTCATAGCTAAGTATTATTTTAAAATTGATACTTTGAGCTATATTTTGATAACTGAGAAAGAAATGCATAATTCCAGATGATGCTCAGGAAAAGTTTACATCTCTTATATTCCTATTGCTTTTAACCTGGGCATATAATCATATATTAAAGTGATATTAATACATTTATATTCTGAGAGATATTCAATAATAAGATACAATAAAATTTAAGATTGTTATGAATATTTATTAAAAAAAAAAAAGAATTATATAATAGTTATTCGTTGTGCTATAATAAAAATTTACAGAGAAATTCTACAAAATACATAAGGCCTTTCCCCTTTTTTACAGTTTTGATACTATAATATTTTCACCATCAGTTGACTTTTTATTGAAGTTTAAAAACTTTCTTCTATTTATAAAAACAAAACCTAATTGACTATAAAAATTTAAAACATCAAATGACTAGAGTTAAAAAAAACAAATGCAGCCAAACAGAATAAGCAGTGAGAGTAAAACAACAATGGATTTGCGGTTAAGACCTTGGCCTATTTTTTGTATTTTTTTGGTTAAAAAGTTTACAAGAAATGTTGAAATTTTTAAAAATTCCTTTGGTTTTTAAGCAGATGTAAAAATTCTGTGTATTGGCAAAGAATAGTCACCCTCCATAGAGACAGAATTATCTCAACCAACCAATAATAAAACTTTGTTAATAACAAACTATGGAATCAGCTCTGTACAATTCTCAGAAAGACCTATTTATGAGTAGTAACAAACAAAAGAAACATACTTAATATTATTGTTCAGTAAAATATCTTATTCCATACCTTATTTTCACTGTAATTAGCAATTACAACACCAACAAACAAAGTAAGTCCAATCATGCAGCCAAGAAATACAAATATGTGGATGTAGATAGCATGAGCCTGTAAAAATACACACATTTATTAATAGAAATGAAGCCTTTAAAGTAAATTTACTTTTAGAAATTCTGTTGGATATACTCACAGTTCCTAAACGTTGCAACAATACATCACGAATATCTAGCCATCCTTTGAAGGAAAGGACTTCAAATAATGCTAACATTGCATTTCCAATGTTGTCAAAGTTAAATCTGCGAGGGTTTGCCCTATTATAGAAAAGAGTGAAATAAAGATAGTAAAATTTCTTTTAATCTAAATAAAGCAGAAAATTTTGCAGCAAATTTTATAACAATAAATTCCTGAAGCAATTGAATAGTCAAAAATATATATTCAGAGTTCTGAAACTATGGATATAAACCATAGATGAACTCATTTTTAATATAGGTACATTGCACTTCTTAATTGAGAATATTGTTAATAGAGTTTGAAAATTTTTGTCAAAAATGTTTCACTAAGATTTTCTAATGTTATATTATATTATTATTTCTAATGTTATATTATTACATATTTTTGTTATTACTAGTAATTTTTTTATAGCTTAAAATTTTGGGTAATAGGACAGTAAACAAGTCATTCTCTCAATTTATATCAGAACTAATTGCAAGCCAATGTCTACATTGTCTGAGTATAAGCACATATTTTGCCTTCTATATAACAGTAGACAATTCTGTTAACTGTGACTTGCAGTTTTAAGCATTGCTTAGTTGATCTCATACAACTTGATATTCTATCTTAATTATGGTGGAATTTTTCTGACACCATATTACTAAATGTACATTTTAAAATTTTGTCGTTTACATAAGAAAGTAAACTTTAAATAATATTGGTAATTTTTCTAAAAAATATTTAAGGTTTCAACAAATTAAATCCTTAAATAATAAAAAAAAATCATCTGTCCAGATGTTGGCTTTTGCTGATGACATTGTATTGGTAGCTAGAAGCAAAAGGTATTAAATGGAAGCATTTGAAACTATAGAGTGAGAGGCCAGGCCAGTGGGCTTTGTTATTAATCAAGAAAAAACTAAGTATATGCCTGTAATTAGAACCCCTTTCCCCTAAACTTATCTTTTAATTGGGGATTATAAATTTGAAACGTTGCTGAATTAATTTATTAGGGTTCGATGTTTAACAGAAATAATAATATCCTTTCTGAATTAAGGAGGCATTTAGATGCAGCTAATAAGGCTTTTTATGGATTAAGACATTTACCAATATCTGACTTTTTATCTAGAAAAACAAAGTTACTAATCTACTAGATGCTCATCTGTCCTGTTTTGATTTATGCTTTAGAGACCTGGACTCTGACAGCAAAGAAGGACAAGTTTTTGGTTCCTTTTGAACGCAGGGTCTTGAGAGAAGTATTTTTGGAGGTATTCTGGAAAATGGTGTCTGGCAGAAGATGCAACTTCAAACTATACAGAATGTTCAATGAGCCAGATGTTGTTCATAACATTGAATCATGCCACCTCAATTCGGATGGGCATGTTATTTGTATGAACAACAGTAACATACTAAAGGAAATTTTCTCGGCTAGACCAATTAACACAAGAAGAGGAAGACCTAAATTTCGTTGGGTGGATGCATTTGAGGAGGATTTGTTTAATCCAGGGGTCACCAAATTTTTTTTAGAAAAGGCCAGATTGTAAAAATTTTGGGCTCAGCGGGCCAAGTAGCAAACATGAAGATATGAATTGGAAATTTTCTCATAGAGCAAAAACAGCATTCATTTTTTTATTATGAAGTGATACTTTTACATAATATTTATAAACATTTTACTAACACTTACCAAAATATAAATGAATAAAGGATTTAAATCTACATATTAAAAAAATGTTATTATTAAATAGATTAAAATTTCTAATGCTAAGAATTTAACTGTTTTTTCTGAAATATTTCATCATACTGGAGTTCAAAATTAGTACTTCCTACTATTACAGTTGTTTGCAAATGGTCATCTGTTAATAATGATCTCAATTGTGATTTTACATAATTCATTTTTAAAAATCTCTTTTCACATTCGTAAGTACTCCCAAATACCAATATAAATCCCTGTGCATATGATTTTAATTGAACGTATTTATCTTCTGAAAGATATTTATAAAATTGGGTTAGATTCTTTTCTTAAAACATTATTTTTAACATATCATCAACAAATGAGAGAATACGACAATAGCACCACTCACAGTCATTATGCACAACTTTTCAACTCAACTATCGGCTGTTGCATAATAGCCCGTAATTTGATTTATTTTTCAAGTAAAAAAACATAATCCCATGGGCCAGATTAAAAACAAGAGGCAGGCAAGATTTGGCCCGCGGGCCGTAGTTTGCCGACCCCTGGTTTAACCCTTAAAACTAGGGATTGGAGGAGTTTGGCTATTAGAAGAGGTGGCTGGAAACGTCTGGTTCAGAAGGCCTTGGCCCACCCCATGCTAGCATGCCATGAATGATGAAATAATAAAAAAGGCTTTTCATCATTTAAGACTTTATAAAGAATTTCACTAAGAAAACAAGATTAAGTTTTTCAAATATGATGTACTACTATTTCCATTTCATATAATAGCAACAACAAAATAATAAAAATCCTTTTTTATTTACCAGACCCTTGGAACAAGCATTGCAGGATATGATTCATTTTCACCAGGCTGTAGTTTCATTTTGGTGATGAAGATCTTTCTCATAAAAACTCCAACACATTTTTCCTAAAAAAGTCATGTGCATTATTCATTTTACATGAAAAGATTAAAAGAGAAGATTATTGAAGCAGATGAATAAAGATAAGAAATAAAAGCATTGTTCTGCATTATTTTAAATGCTTGCTATAAAAACAAGGAATATATGAATTTTTATTTTAATTTTAATTCGCTATACTATTTGTTTGTTAATGGTACACATATAACATGAATACATGACATTTGAATGAAAAAAGACTAAAAAAAAGTACAATATTATGTTTTAATAAAACTGTACTTTTTCTTATTTAGATTGCAAATGAAATGTGTGAATATTTATTGAAAAATGAATATAATAAACAAAAAGTGTGCTATAAAGTTATGTTGTCCAGGTATTTTTTTTTATCCCATTACTGACAAATGTTTAAAATACCTGCACAGTATCTTTTTGGATTCATATCAAAGATTTTCGTCAGAGGTGTGATTAATATTGTAGTTATAATAAGAGTAGAAACCACTATTTGACAGAGCCCATTGTAAACATTTTTTTCAAAACTACTGATAATATTCATAACTTTTTCAGGATCATTAACTCAAAAAATGAGTACCATGTTTAAATTCCTCCGGCAGTATGGCTAATATTTAAACTAGTACTGAAACTTAAAAATCGTGAAAGTTCCCATAGAGGCATTGAAAGAGAATATTTCATAAATGCTTATGGATGGCAGGCTGTGTCCGGTAAACATGAATATTTTTTGGCTAGCAGGATGCTATATTAATCTTTGCCTAGATGACATGACTCCCTGATTTAATTTTTATATTTTTAACTAGCAAGGAAGGGATACTTAGAAGGGCAGATACATTTTTTAAAATGTAAACAATATGAGTTTAATCTTATATGTGTTTAAAATACTGGGCTTTCATTAAAAATTAATAACTCTATTCTTGCCTATTTATACTTCTAAATATTCAAGAGGAAATCAGTTTTGAAAAAATGTTTACAGTGGACTCCATCAAATAGTGGTTTCTATTCTTATTATAGCTACAATATTAATTGCACCTCTGATGAAAATCTTTGATATGAATCCAAAAAGATATTGTGCAGGTATTTTAAACATTTGTCAGTAATGGGATAAAAAAAAGTACCTGGGCAACATAACTTTACACCACACTTTTTGTTTATTATATTAATTTTTTAATAAATATTAACACATTTTGTTTGCAGTCTGTTTTAATAAAACTGTACTTTTTTTTTATTCTTTATTTGTTCATGGTAAGACTAAAAATTGCACAGAGAATTATTTTGTTTATTAGTATCATTGAAATGTAAGCAACATAAACAGGAAATATTTTCTGGTTGATGAATTAAAAACAAACATAAGGTTGATTAAAGAGCAAAAAAAATCCTAGTGATATTTTCTGAATGATTCTAAATCTGACTGAATTCAAAATTACTTTTCCTGAATCTGAACTGTCAGCTGGAAATCTAAATATTTTCACTTTAAAAACCCCCCACCCCCTTAAAAAAAAAAAATAAAAAAAAAAATATATATGTATATATATATGTGTGTGTGTGTGTAAGTAATGTAGGCACATCTTGGACATGATTCATGAACTTTTGTAGTTGTGGTGGAAAAAACACTCGAGGTTGGGAAACACATTGATTACCCTTTATTAATGTTGAAGTAGAGTGAAGACATTAATGCAGCACAGATAGCTTGACAAAAGAACACAAACAAATGGTCACCGAACCTGCTGGAGCTTGAATATATTGGACATCACCACATTGGACAGTAGCAGAAGAAGGGTGTGGACAATAGGCAAAAGAACAAGGGGAATGCAAGAGCAGAGCAAGGAAACAAGGAAGCAGAGAGAGTGAAAATCCTCTGCTGGACCTTTTATACTAAAGGGTTCTTGATTCGGACGCTAGATTTTAAAATTCTATAATTGGTGAGAACCGAACATATGACTTGACCATTTCATGTATGATTCAAAGTCTACACGCCTCTGAATCATCTCTGACTCAAAGTCGCAAGGCTTTTCAACCACGGGATGGGAACACGTGCCTTCTGAATCAGTTTAGTGAGTAAGAGTTTAAAAATGACTTTAATATTCAGCCATGCATTAAGAGACAAACTAGTTAGTCAATAAATTTACATCTAGATCGCAATTTGGAATAGGGGCTGTGTTTTATTGAGACGATAATTTAGAAAACGTGTTAGATTTTCTAAGATAATTAATAATAGTGGTGCATTATCATTACATACATATATATATATTTAAATAAAAATTGATAAATTGACAATTATAAATAAATAAGTATATATATATATATATATATATATATATAAGTATATGATTTGAAATAGACAACTTTCTCATTGTGTATCTTGGAATTTTATACTCTTTATTTTAAGACTTTTTTTTATGGTTGAATGGTCTGGAATATTAAAGTCATCTTTTATTTTTTATGAATACAATACAAAAGTTAGTATTATGCACATCTGATTGCAACAAATTAAAAAGTAATAATAATCTAATAACAATGATAGCATTAAACTTACCCTTTCTTTAATTTCAGGATCGTTGCACCTGGCTAGACGACCACCAAACATGTGAACACCATAACAAGCAAATACAAACATCAGAACAATAAGTAATACTGAGACCTAAAATTGAAAAAAAAAAAAAGAAGAAGAAGAAGTATTAACTAGCAAACTAGGTAAGGACAGATGTCTAGGAATCTAAAACATGAACAACAAAATATAAAGTTTTGAATTTTGTCAAATGAAAATATCCCCATTACCTTCAGTTAGGTGAAATAAGAAAACTTAAGCAATTCTTTAAACCCATTCAATGGAAGGAAAGAGAGAAAAAAGTATTGAGGAAATTAATAAAGGAAAAGTTTATCTGAATGTCCTTTTCTAAAAATTATCGGTCAAAAAATAATTTTTCTTCAGTACAAAGAAAAATATATAAGAATAAGGAATGAATTAAACTAAATTCAACTTTTGTTTTTTCCATTTGTGAACATATACTTTGATACAAATTTTAATTAAAGTTATTTAACATGATGTTATGAATCAACACACATTATTAAAAAAAAAACTTAAAGAAAACACTTATTCATTTAATTTTATTATAATTGAAATTTATTTAATGTTATTTTTTTTAAATTTATAAATAAATGGAGAATTTAAAAAATATATAAATTCTTTAAATTATAGCTCAAAGTGAGAAAAATTTTTTTTATAATAAAGCACTGAAATCAACTAACTATATCACATAACTAATACATACCAGAAGAATCTCTTTAAAACCCCGACACAACTCATAAACAACTTTGCGCATGTGGGGCACAAGGCTGAATATTCGCAATGGTCGAACACATCTTAAAATCATTAAAACTTGAGCCCCAGATTGAGGAGGCACCTTTTTAGGCATCCAACATAAGAACACTAAACTCACCTAATAAATATTAAATTACATTAATATTTAATCTCCTTTATAGAACTCCTAGTAATGAATAAAAGTAGTAATAGACTATTATGTATAAGACTTGTGCATTAACACCTATTTTTATTCATCTCATTTACAATGAAATTGTGATAATGAATATTTGCTAGACATTAATTAATGTCCATGTAATTATAAAACAGGTCTAGCTTTTTTCTCAAGGTCAGTAGCATTTGTTTATTCACTTACAAATATTTCTTTTGATTTTATTCATAAGAGAAGCATGAACATTAAATAGATATTAGAAAAAAATTAATCTTAAAATTACACTAGAAACACAAAATTTCAGGTTCCCTATTTTACAGAAAATGTATACAAATGAATATATTTTCCGAGACATTTTTTCAATATGAAAGAAAAAGTCAACAAGAAAATGTGGGTATTTTTTAGCACACTTGATAGAATAAAACATTTAACACACTTTATTCAAATTTAGGACTACTCCATTTAAAATTTCAGAAGCAGTTAAATATGTATTGGGGTCTGACTGTACTGCAACACAATGAAGAGGTTCTCAAGTCAGTTAATCACAAATTAAATTTCAAAATATAATAGGGTTGCTTATAACTATTACATTATTAATTTGATTAATTCGAAAAAATAAGCAAATGATAATCACTAAGAGAAAAAAAATCACTGCTACGGTGATTTTTTTTTTCACCGTAGCAGTGATAAGAGTATATACAGGAATAAAATTTATATTTCAGAAAAATAGTAGGTTCTTTAGTTACATAATTTTAGATCAAATATTAACAGAGCAAACATATGCTGTGGACTGAGAGAAAAAAAGGTTGAGTATGAGTGTTCTAGAGTCAAGTAAAATTTTTTAAAGTCACTAACCATGACAGAGGAAAATCTGTGCAAGAGATTTAAATTACTTTGTAAAATATGTCAAGGAAAACTGAATAGCATATGCTTAATTAAATATGATGCATTTATATACATTGCATATATATAATTCATTATCACACAATTATATATGATGCAAATCTATTTATATATACTGTAGGTTTTAATATTTAACTAATCACTTTTGAAATAGTTTAAATCTGGTTCTTAATAGAAGTTTGACCATATGATGCTTCAAATCTCACTGATACAACAGATGATACAATAAAGCCATTTACAGTAAAAAATTATGCAGATTAAATATTGAATAAATGAGGATTTTACTGGGTATGAAAATTTTGCACAGTGAGGATTTTCTCAACACTGAAATAGCAACATCAATAACCTGTAAGCAGGCTCCTCTATAAATTCAACAGTTCAAGAGGATAAATATTAAAAATTTAATTATCTTAAACTGTGACACCTTCTATATTTGATCATTATTTGTCACAATTTATTTTGTACTGATTTGACTAATGATATTCCTTTTATTAGTTACAGTTCCTGAACATTATTTAAAGACAACTTCAGGTTTCAACTTTAGATAAAACTTTTTTAAACCTATAACACTAATAATATTCAACACACCAAAATTTGTACATAAAGTTGGTGAAAAAATACATTAAATAATGTAGCACTATTATTTACTTACATTGTATTTAATATTAGGAGTATTACTAATGTGGAACTTACGGAAAAAAGTAAATTTGTGATAACATCTTTATATCCTATATAGAATCTCCTACAGGCACATAATGGAAGACTAACAACTATAGTTCTTATTCAGGCCCTAGAGTAGTGGTTCCCAACCTGTAGAAGTCTGCAGGCCACTAAGCCAGAAATTCAACCATGTGTGGACCCCCCCCCCTCCCCATCGATTTGAGGGGGACTTCTGGGGGGTTTTGGGGTATAGCATATCCCTCAGGCAAAAGGGATACAGGATTAACATACTCACATTCTAATGTATATTCTAATAATAAAATAATTATGTTAAACTTTTAAGAAATTTTAATTCACTACCTGATAGTCATTGGATATATTTGGTTCACCTAGTTCAATGAACATTGCTTTCAAAATCCCCATTCATTTGGCAACTTTTTTATATGTGGTGCCGAACCACTGGTTAGGAACCACTGCCCTAGAGCATTAAAGGGGGTAGTCTGTTCGGTATTTATGATTTGTTCACAGAAGCAATCACATTAAAACCCCTGCAGCCTGAAGGAGTATGTCTCTAATTCAAAAACTTGTAGCTACTTTTATGCTCAATAGTGGATTTTCATAAGCTTATTTGCGAAATTAATATTATTATGAGTATTTAAATAGAAGATTTTGGAAGGTACTCCTTTGGATTACCAGGTATATAAATTTTCAGCATAATAACTATATAATTATTGTTCAACAATTGTTAACCTGTATGAAAGAAGCTAGTGCACTTACACTTCAATACTCAAAAGAAGTTTTGGCTTTTTCTCTAGAAACTGGAAAAAGCCTATAGTTGTAAAATTATCCAGCATTATCAAACATATAATATGCAACTTGCAATACAGACTTGAAAATTCCGTTGAATATGCATTACTTTAAATAGCTTTGATTTTTACAGTGGTGCAGTCATGAGAACAGGATTTATGGTTTTTAACTTACCCAGATGGAAGAATTGCTCTTTGTTATTTCAATTCTAATGCTGAAGTAATAAAAAACTTTGATACTCAGAAAAGATGGACTTTGATATAATTATGTTTCATTGATAAATTTTGATGCAGAATTTAACAACTTAGCTTGTTACCTATCAAAAAGGAGGAACAAAAATTCAACAGCAGAGGTGAACCTATGTTTTGCCTTTTTACGAGCAACTCAGTGTCACAGTTATTGAATACAGAAATGATGCAATTCCATTCTTGTAGAAATACTTTTTTTTTAATTACACAAGTGATGGAATTTAAAACTCATCATTAATTAGCCTACAAAATCAAAAGAATTTAATCATTTAAAATGTGTGGTGGAAATTAATGATACTATGACTGAAAGATCTGAGAAGGTTTTTCAAATTATATATTTTCTAGTAACTGAATATCACAGTTAGACATATAAATTTATTTCTAAATTCTTCAAAATTTGCACTGCAGTTCATAGAAGATACAAGTTTTTCCATTATGTTCTGATTCATGGTAGTAATAATTCCTGTCATCAGTAAAATTAAAGAATAATTCTAAATATTGGATTAGATTACCAGCAATGTATAAATGGCTATGTCAAAGTGAAAAACCTCAAAACTAGAGCAAAACCTAGGTTCATGATTGATGTTAAATGTGTTTAAAATAAAATTTAATTTTTTTCCCATTTAGTAGCTTCTTTATGTAACACATAGCACATTTTTACTTGTTGTCACTTTGATCCAATAAAATACATAAAAATCAGAAACAAGTTCTATTTGCTATATTTGTTGTAAAAATCTATTCTGATTACTTACTGTTACCAACTGAATTACTGTACAAATTACTTACTGTTACCAACTGAATGCTAATGCAGTTCAGACTCAGGGGCAATAATTGATTATTCACTACAATACATACAAACTATTTGATGTTAAACATGAGTAAACAGTTACACATAGAGACAAATTTCTACCTCAATTTACCAATTTACAAATGGCTAAAAGAAAATATATATTGCAAATTTCATACAACACAAGATACTAAAAATAAATCAATCAAGTGTGAAATTTCTTTTAAAAAAAGTTTCAACCTTTTTAAAATTGCTCAAGAATTCTGAAGCACTGTCTATTAAATTTAATATCTATATATTCTCCATAATTTATATACGGTCAATTCTGGTTAATTGGACCACATCGGGACACTATCATTTTGGTCCTGATAACTGACTGGTCTGATTAAATGAACATGCTTTATGTTACAAGATGGGATTCGGTCCAAAGGATTTGGTCCAAATAAGTGGCTGGTCTGATTAACCAGAATCAACTGTATTATATAATTCTATCACTGGAACATTAAACTGAAATAGTTAAAACTCCAGTACTTCTATATTTAAAGTATCATAGCAAATTACAAAATATATAAATCACTAGAAATGGATTCCCTCCAATATTTCATAAATGAATAATTTTATTTAAATTAAATTAGTATTATAACTATACTACTATCTTTTATTTTATATTTGATATGCTTTTTTGACTGGAATAAGGGCATTTTTATAGCCTGTTAACTGTCCTACTAATTTATATAATCAACACACATATAGCTGTACTTTTGGTAGCATGTGATCAACACTAATTCTAGAAAAGTCAACCCCTTTCTGAAAGTATATTTATTTATTCTTGGCAAGTTAATTATAACTAATGTACTACTTCTTTCTCCAGCTTCATGTTCCTCTATTAATTATCATATAAAGGCTCTTAATTCAAACATGCACAATGCTGCAATATGAAATGTTAAAAACAGCATCTAAGAATACTAGGATCAGTCAAATAGCTGTAAATATTATCAGCTTTAACAGTATTTATTAAAAGTTTCCACAACAGAAACATGCATCATGCCATGACAAACACCAAGAAACAGGAGATAATAAAACTGATAATATATCAATGTTTTAAGGGTTTATTTAAATTAAGTATATAATATTGTTTTTTCTAAAAGCCTTACAAAAAATAGCGAGAACTTGGAACCCTGACTTCAATATTATGAGGTAACTCTGTGAAATATATATATATATATATATATATATATATAAGTTTTATATCATTTATGTTGTAATTTAAAAGAAAACCACAAAGAGTTAACTACAAGGTATAATTAATTATAGAGCTTCATTTCAGAGAATATAAACACTGATGAATTATGAACCTTACTTTTTCACTGGAACGTTAATATACAGAGTTTACCTGTGTGTGCTTAAAAAAACTGAAAAAAGAAGGAAGAAAATAGGCACCAAAAAAGAATGTGTTAAAAATAAACAGTTTACTGATAGTAGAATAAAACTGTAATAATAAAAATTCATACAATACTTTTGATGAATACTCCCCTTTTTAAAATGGAACTATGATGAAAAAAAAATACTAAATTGTACAGTTTATTCTCTAAATATTGTTTTCGCATAATCACATTTTAAACATTAATTCAAAATTTCATACTTTATAAAATTTTTTATAATAACCACTATTCTTATCTTAGCTTTATGCAAATGTACAAAATCAACTGTGGGTTGTTATATATGAAATGAAATCAAGATATACATTACAAATTACTTTTGATTTTCCTGATATCTAACAAATTGCCCCCAAATTGATTTTAACTGGGCATCCAGAACAGCAGCAGTTTTCTAGGAACTTAATAAATGAGACTGAGAACAATAAATTTTGAAATAACATTGACTTCCAATTATTCAGATTTTAAAAAAATGTACATTTTCTTTATCAATACAGTTAAATTATCATACTATGTACCATTACTCAATTGCTATCAAAGTTTGATATTCACTTTTTAAAAATCAATTTAAAGCCTCTTAACCTGAATTCGCAAAAACCTAATAAAAATAAATCTTGATATAAAATAGACCAAATCAAAGGAAGGTACTTTATGTCCAACAAATATTTTGGAATGGCTTAATAGAGATTAGAAAAAAAAAATTATGGCGAATATAATATATAATGATCTGGTAGCCAACTTGTCAACTGCTGAGATTGACTTTTAAGCCCTATGAGATCACCACTATCAACTTTCATAGTCTAAAAAAACTGACCAACAAGAAGGTACACACATTCATATTTCCCCCATAACAGGCAGATTCAAAATCTTAAACATTGAATAAAAATCTGCATGTTCACCTGTGCACACATATTTATTCACAATTTCTTTTAAATTTTAAACCTTTCAATTTTGAAACATACAATTTTAATATTACACATGGTGTTTCTGGTAAAGTTTTTTATTACTTTCTCATTTTGGATCAATATTTGTTTTGAAAGAAAACTGCAAGCATATTATACTTTAACCAGCTTTTTTCACAACATAAAATTGAAAAACTTAACTTAATATTATTAGCTACTTTACTGATGCACATTGAAACTTTAAATTTCATATTAACAATGTGCAGTTGCTTGAAAGGAACACAAATAAACTCAAAAAAATTTTCGGATCAAAACTAAAAAATATGAAGAACCAAGTAATTGACAAATTGTAGAACTTAAAATGAAACGTAAAATCTCAGTGCAATTGTAACTAACTGAAAAATCTACAAATGACCAGTTTGTCGTTACACACTAATACTAGCCTACATCAACTAGAAGTGCTCTATAATGAAAGATACTTGCATTTTACATACCATAGAAAACATTTGTTTCCACCATTTTGAGACCTCAAAATTTAGTCACCCAATTAAATATCAAGTTACCATTAAATGAATTCTGCCCACACATGTAGGAGAAAAGTAATTTTTTGGAGGCTCATGATTTTGAAATTTTTTGAAAAAAGAATCTAAAAATATGCGAGAGGAAATGAAGAGAAATAAAAGATAATTCTCTTACAGGGAAAATTCCCTTATTATTCTACACACAGTAAAGATATACCCAGTATGTTCTTAATTGCTCATCTCCTCTCAGAGATTATAATAATTATGATATTACCTTAAATTCTTGATCAATAATACAAGTTAAGTGATCTTATTTATTTATTTGTGTAATATCAATGCACAAGATTTGTTTAATC
The DNA here is from genome assembly GCA_907164885.2 of Dolomedes plantarius. NCBI lineage: Eukaryota > Metazoa > Arthropoda > Arachnida > Araneae > Dolomedidae > Dolomedes > Dolomedes plantarius. Next base: position 103,730,381 of record OU015495.1, read on the forward strand.
CAAATTTCATTTGTACAGTTTGTATTTTGTTTTTTTTAAACAAGGTAGTCTAACAACAGCTTATTTAGACAAACCAGTTACAGCAAAGTCTTGATAATCCAAGCTTCAGCAAACCAAGCACTACTTTATACAAACCTAGTCACAGAATTTTTCTGCCTTTTCCCCCTTGATCTATACTCATTTAAGTCTCTTGCAGACAAGACGGTCAGTTGATTCAACTAGTTGAATTGGTGGCTGTCAAGGAGTGTAGCCAGATAACAAATGGTGGGAAATCACCCAAACCCCTTCACATGCTGTCAACTCGTCTACCCAGATGGTTTGCCAGCAGGCACAAGTGTCACTAACGTTCTTATCACCACTAGTTGATTCAACACAAAAGACATTATTGGACATACGTCCTTCACACCAGTCGCCTAACTGAATCAACTCAGTTCACTATGGAAAGTGTTGCAATTGCAAGTTTCAATGTGGAACAGTTTACCGAAGAAATTCGCATTAGTTCTGAGATATGGGACAGGAGGTGTGTTGAATACATGATAAAATTAAAAGGAGTGAAGCTTAATTATTAGAATTATTTAACTAATTATTTGGATGATCTGCACAATTTGGTGCCCCCTAGTTGTTTCCATGGAAACATTAGAAGGTTTCAATTTTTGTTACTATTAAACTATGTATATTAAGCAAATATTAATATAAATAAATACAGATGTCTGCTCAATAAAGTAGTCGGTACCATTCAAATTTAAAAGTTCATTTGTTATTTTGTTAATGGTGGTTAAAAACTCCAAAATTAAAACAAAATATTTTTAACTTCTTTAGAAATTTTTAAAAATTTATTTAGATGCCACATTATTATAAAAATTTCTTTGACTGTGTTTCCTTCTTTTCTGCTTCTCTTCTTGCAGAAGAGCAAGCACAAGAAGTGTTCCTGCTTCCTCTAGTTCTAACATCGTACTGACCTCCCATTGGGAAAAGAAGTTGATTCCGCAAGTTGCCTGGTGTAAAACCAGCTAACAAAGAGTCTTCACACAGCAGTCAACTAGTTGAGAGTTAACCAGGCAACTTAGTTGCATCAACTAAACCACCTTGTCAGAAAGAGGCCTTAACGGCCCCTTGGAAGAGGAGTAGTGACCTTCATGAGAATCTCTGGACAGACAAATCAAAAATGCTCATGAAATGTTGGCATAATTTGCTCAAAAAATGTAGAAGGAAGAAAACTATTGTATAATAAAGAAAATGCAGGGGAAGACGATCTCATAAACAATTTAGCAGATCTCTGGATATAAAAATGAACCAGAAAGGTACGTGACTGGCTAAGTGTGTTATCTAGTAGGATTTCCTGCGATGATCAAAAATAACTTACAAGTGAAGAAATTATTCAAATGGCCTTTTACCAAAATTCACTAAAAAAAAAAATGAAATTCAATACCAAATTAAAAAAAAAATATTTCAGGTAGTCTCCTCTAATGAAACTAACGTGGGTTATTAATGTAGGATTACTTATTGCTGCTTACATTTTTTTGACGCATTTTGGTACTTTTCTTTTTAACTGTTGTTAACTGCTACTGGGCTTGGCGCACTGCCAAATTTATAACTCGTGATGCAGGACAATTTTTTCTCTCTCTGAAGGACCGTTATTCAGGAACATAATCCTACATTGAAAAAAAAACCTCCAGTGTAAGTTGATGCAAGACACTGCCCTTATTAGGTACAGAACAACCTTTAGCATTGCCAGATGTTCTTATCAGAAAAGATGCATTTAGCACAGGAAAAAAAAAAAGCTTTATGAAAAAGAAGAGGACTTTTACACAATTTCCTTCACTGTTATGTCTCTAAAGACATTTGTTCCACAATTTTTTTTTATGTAATTTCCTTTATCATTTATATATATAAAACAGTTCTATAACTGACAGATAGTGCACAGACCAAACCCCTGAACCTAAAGGGCTGAAATTTTGCATGGCGATTCTTCTTATAGTGTAGGGGTGCATTAAGAAATATTTTTGAAAAATTCTTCTTAGATTCTTTTAAATTAAATTTTTAAGCTGTTTTTGTAACATTCTTTAAAATTTGCATTTAAAATAATAATCTGAGGGTTATAAAATTTCTATCACAAGATAGATCATAAAAGTTCCTTTAAAATGAAATCTTTACCTACATTTTCTGATATTTGGTGAATTTTTAAAGATTAATTTTTAGAATTTAGTCTATTAAATGCTGATCACGTGGTTTCTTTTCTTTTTGTGATACTTTAAATTAATTTTGTGTCATGTGCAAACAAAATAAATTGACAAAAAAATATTAAAATACGGTAAAAGATTAAATTTAACCTCTAGACTAATTGAGATGGAAATTTTTTAAGATTTTAAGTCAAATTAGCATGTTTTATGGATATTAAACATACAAATTAATTGCATACATTGACCATTGTATTTAATTTGAATATTTTCTTCCTACATTATTTTGTCTATAAAAATATCCGTTACAATTTTTTTTATAAATATATATATATTTTTTGGTATTAATTGCATACATTGACTGTTGTATTTAATTTGAATATACTCCATAGCAAAGCACGGGTATCAGCTAGTTAAAAATATCACAGATAAGTTCTTATATTGATAAGGTTAGCATTTAATGACTTTAGCACCATGTTTGTGATATAAAATTCTGCATAATCAAAGTGCATTCAACTTTCAATTACCTTGGATTACTGGGACTCTCCTGTAAGAGGGATGAATTAGAAACTTTGGTATAGAATTCTATACTTAAATAGCAATAAGATATTTTTTGAGGTCAACCATCCATAAATAATTGTAAATCTTGAAGCACATATTAAAATTTGGTTATGAAATACTTTTCTTGACTATATTGTGAAACATAATAATATACTCTCCCAAGACAAACCTCTAGTATTATGAAACTGAGTCCTCCCAGCTGTAACTATAAATATGTAATAGAAAGTGTGGTTAATGTTCAAAAATAGCTAAAATTTTAAGTGGATAAATCTCAAGAAAAGATGACAGTCTTAAAAGAACCAGATATATTTACCCCTTTATTCTTCTTCTAAAGAGTTGATATTTTCTAAGGTGTTATATATAACAAAATGCCACCTATTTAAGAGCATTTTTTTAAACACATAAGCACATGCAATCCCTGCAAATATACTACTCTAAACACACAATATATATGAAAAAATTAAATACACATTAATTACATTCAGCGCTGCACACTGCTGATGCATTATAAATACATGATACCAATACATAGATCTTTATATAAACAAACTGCTATAAGGAAAACATATAAATATTAAGACTGTTTGATGTTTCATTTAGAGATCAAAGTGAAGATGCACAACTCAGCTCTAACATCGACTGACATGATAGAAGAATCATTAAGAAGTAAAATTACATTTTTAAAAAAAAGTAACACCCTTTACATAATTCACAAATTACACAACAGCATATTTTATGTACAGGCAGCACATATAACTGCAGCAAAATAAAGAAAATTATCATACAATTTACCATAAAAAAGCACATAAGCGGAACAACAGCACTTCTCAGGCACAATTCATGCAGTTTTCTAGCCTTCACTACAGAATTCACATGGAATAAGACAAATATAAATAAATACACAAACAAGACATCAAAACATCTATATACACATATAATAATATCTAATAAAAAAGGAGCATGAAATACAGCAATTTGATTTGTAATTACATAACTCTAATAATATATCATAAGGTTTGAATTTGCATAGAAAAACTCAGAAAAACTCAAGCATATTTCATAAAAAAAAAATTGTGTATGGGAAAAATCAGATATATATTTGACTTAACAAAAAAATAAAACCCTCATAGTGAAAACTTACCTATGGTTTTATCTTACCTATTTTAGGAACAAAGAATGATTGAAGAACGAATTAGAAAACATAACAGACAAATTTTTATTTCCTTTTCATTGATGAAATAAAAATAAGTATTAAAAGTATAAAAGTATTAATATTCATAGAGAGATTTTTAAGTACAGAGAGTAGTATATATTTGATATCATATAAAAATTATAATCATTCAAATTCACTTCTGCAAATTTTTATCTAAACTTGATTCATTTATAACATTAAATTATACTTATTAACTGCTATTCTAAAGTGGTTCAGAATGGCCTGAAAATTAACTGCAATAAAATCAAAATTAAAGGAATAAGATATGCATTATATCTCTGAAAATACAAAAAAATAAATTTTATTTAAAAAGAATCTAAGAGATGTTTTATATTATCACTGAGTAAGATCTAGTCTTTAAGTCTTCTATACTACACAATGCTTACTCACCATGCAGCCCACTACAGAAAAAAATCTATATATATAAAACGCGTAGGTATGCGGCACAAAAATCGACGATATTTCTACAATCCGAATGGCAATGGCTGCAACTTCCGGATGTAAACATTAGCGGCTGTCCGCATGTGGCTCGACGATAGCACATAATTTGGTACAATTTAATTGCTGTATTTTACTCATGAATAATTTTAATTTCTACACGAAATAATTTTAATTTATTCATTTAATATGATTAAGTGGAGATATCTGAATTGCGAACAATAATACATACAGAGAGAAATGTAATCTATACTATATTTTAGTATTTGCTGAATTTTCACTCCATTTTATAAGTGAAAATTTTTCCCAACAATTTCTTATTTGATGTAATGATAAAGTGTAGATATCTTAGTTTTGAAAAATAGTACATACAGTGAGAGATATAATTTTTAAAATCATTCGTGTTGGGTTTCTCAGACTTATCTTTAACTCTGTTCTGAAGTAATGGAAATTCACATTTTTTAATCATGATGTTTTAGAATCAGCCTTATAGTGAATTTATCAATGATTATAAATTTTTTGTCTGAGTTTTCACTACCCCTTAACAACGTATATTTATTATGACAGGTAATGGTAACATTCCTTACATATGTTACTTTCAATTGAGTTGTTTTGCAAAAGAAAATATAAATCTAAAAGCGACCATGCTGGTCGCGCAGCGGCTAGTCTGGGAGACTGCAGGAAATATTCTAACAAGGCATATAACATATGCAACCTTTTAAAGCATATTTTACAATCTTTGACATATGTTATAAATAATAAGTAATTATGTGGGCCCAGAGCAGCCTAGTGGTTGGCACACATCAGGATTCGGTAACGAGAGAGGTTGGATCAAATCCCAACAAATATCACAGAATGCTCTTGTATCTACACCGGGCAAGGGCATGTTAAATCTGCAGGCTAGAAAGTCCGTCTGTGAGAGATTTAGGGATGGAAGGAGGGTGCAAGCCCCTCCAGATGTCACCCCTGCAAGGGTTCACTCTAAACCACGGATTCCCAACAGGGTCCAGATGGACCCCTTGGGGGTCGATGGAAGTTTAAAAAGGGTCTATAGTATTCCAGGGGTCTATGGTAAATTTTTCTGTTTCAAAATTTAATTTAATATTTTAAGAATGTAATTATTAGATAATAATATTCGTTTTAAAATATATAAAAACAGATTTGCATAGGGCGGAGTGAATGACGCATCTAGAGTAGAATCTCGTGACACTTTTCTATATGCCTCGAATGCTGCTGTTCGCTTTTATTTATGTACCAACACTAGGCAGAACTGGGGAAATCCACTGGACCTTAAACAGTACATGGGTCCTCCCGATGCAACCAATCAGAAGCAGTTCCGTTTTTCTCTTGGCGATGTTTGTGCAATTACAATCTGTGTTTCTGAAATCTTGTTTATAATTGTGACATTAAAAATGAAAATACTACAAAAATAATAAAATATAAACCTAATGAACAACTTTTCTAATTTTTTGTTCATATTCTTAGTCAAATTGTAATGTTTAAGTGTTTTATGTGCAATAATTAGTATTATAATTATGTTGTATGCTGCATATTATAGAGAAAAATGTAAGGGGGGGGGGGTCGATGAAGAAAATCACTCTTTCAAAAGGGCTTGATGTATGAAAATGGTTAGGAATCCCTGCTCTAAACTGTAGTGCCCCGAGGGGGTTATGTCGGCTCACCTAAGTGATGCTCTCATTTAAGGAGCCAACAAATCATTGTGATATATTAGCAAATGTCTTCATACCAATGTCTCACAATGGAGAATTAGTAATTATATTACTGGTTCTTATACAAAGAAAGACATATGTAAAAACTGAAACAAAAAATTACCTTTTTTTTTATCAAGAAAATTATAATCTGGAACATTCAATTACAGACTAATGATTTTTAATAAGTTTATACTAGCCTAATAATTTTTAAAAATTCTGAAAAGATAGTATTTCTATTTTTTTTTCTGTCTATTAACTACTGGCTCTCTTTTCTACTACCTTGTAAAATATAAACTAAAATATCAGTAACACAGAATGTTTTCTCTAGGGCTGGGGTGGGGAAAATTGGGCCATATGGGGCATGCTACAGATTTTTATTTTTTTTTGTGGCCTGCCAAGACACCCAGAAAAACTGCCAAACACAGCCAAAAACTCCATGACAGCCAGAAAAACTGCCAATATTTTATTTAATTTATATTTATTGATTTTTATGATACAATTTATACCTCTTCTGAGGGGCCCACGCCACTCTATTTGTTAGTTAGTCTTTAGTGAGTACAGTGCCTTATGTGATTTAGAGTTGTGTTATTAGTACTCTGTGAAGATGTGTTAGTTTATCAGTTGTTTCTGATAAAAGCTTTATTATTTTATCCCTCTGGCACCTCCACATGGTGGGTCCTGGGGGGTCTACTTTCTGTAGACCGCTAACGCCGGAGGAGCATGGGGTTAATTGTTAGTTTGTTGTCGCAGCCAAGCATGGCAAAAAAAAATGTGAAAATATGGAGGAACTGAGAATTTTTACGGAAGAGCTGGCTTCGTTGAAATATAATAAGTTAAATAGCGCAATAAGTACCTCTAAGCTGCCTGTTGAGGCTAAGCAGATGATGAATGAGGACTTACTGGAAATTATGGACACAATCAAGGAACAGCAGAAGGTAATACAGTATTACAAAGGGCAGCTGAGTATGTTGGGACTGCAAGGAGTAAAGAGTTATGCAGAGGTGACGAAGGAGAAACCGCAGATAAGTATAAAGACGTTCAAGAGGACGCGGGAGGACAAAAACGAGATCATTGTCACTCTTAACAATTGAGCAGGATGCTGAAATTACTAAAAAAGCGATTCAGAGCAAGATCGATCCAGCCAAGATTGGAATCAGAACTAAGTCTTGCAAGAAAATTGGGAAAGGAAAAGTAATAATCGGTACGGAAAATGGTGATGATCTGGAGAAGTTAATTGTGGAGTTTAGAAAGTTTGATGAAAAAGAGCAAGTATTTGAGCTCAATATGAAGGTTCAGAAGGATCCGAAGATTATTGTGTTTGGCGTCGGGGAGACATTTGAAGATAAAGAGATGATTAAAAAGATGAAAAGCCAGAATGAGGAGTTGGAGTTTACAACAATAGAGGTTGTGACCAAATACAATACTCAAAAAGGGCAAAATTGGATCTTGAGTATTGAGGGGGTTGAGTACCCGAAGTTGGCGAAGTTAAAGAAAATTTGACTGGGATGGCAAAGATACGACTGGAAAGACTATGTAAAACCAACGATATGTTATAAGTGCTGGAAGTACGGGCACACAGCTAAGCATTGTAAGAACAGTAAAAAATGTATGACCTGTGCCGAAGATGCACATGGTCCAGAGCAGTGCAAAAAGAAATTAGTTTGTGTAAATTGTGTATTATATCAAAAAAGGACAGGAATTAAGTTGGACACGGCTCATAAGCTAACTGATAGAAAATGTAGTCGCTATAAAGCGGAAGTGAGCAGGATTGTTGTTAATACGTACTATAATGTCCCAGAACTGGCTCGGCTCTGACTTTTCCCTTTGTTCTCTTGTTCTTGGCTTGTTTTATTGTTTGCGGCACAGGTGGTGCTGGCTCTGCTTTGCACTGGCTGTTATTTGCTTTGTTTGATTTATGTTGATAATGTGCATGTTGTTAATTATTATATTGAGTTGTTATTTTGTACAAGTTGTACGGTTATGTTTTCCTATACGTGTGGTATAGGGCGTCGGGTGGACGCTTTTGTAATTTGTTGATTAATAAAGTTTAACCGAACTAAGTTGATGTATTTGGCAGATGGGGGCTGCGAGTAATTGAAATCTGTATGGTTAATTTGATAGTTATTGGCTCTTGGATGTTCTGCTAGTAAGACAGCATGGGAATGGTGACGTTTCTGACATGGACTTTGGGATGATGATCTGGCCCCGCCGGCGGCGAGGGCAAGGCTCTGGGCGGTGGAAGAGCCTGTGGTTGCTCGAGGTCGAGCAGATTGCCATCTTGGTGACCGGAAGTCAGGAGTATTTCAAGTCGTGTACGCTCATGCGGAGGTCGGTGTAATTTTCTCGAATCTTATACCTTTTCTGAAATGCAAAATTAACTAACAAATGTAATAATTTAAAAAGGTGTAGCCCTCTGCTAACCTCCACTTATACAAAGTGGCCCCTGGGCCAAATAATTGCCCTCACCTGCTCTAGGGAATTTACATGATGAAATTCTCTCAGGAGCAATATTCTGGGAGGGATGGAGGAGATTTCTGTTAAACGTATTTAATGGGCATTCATAAAAATTAAAATATGTATAGTAAAAATTAAAATATGTATAGTAAAAAATGTGTTATTTCACTGCATAATTTTTGGTTCTATGTTATTGCTGTTCAACTAATATATGCTTAAATATGTTACACTGATGTTTGGATTAAATGGCTTTTACCCATGAGAATAAAAATTAGGACATCATTCAGATATTTGACTAGCAAAATCTAGCAGAATTTGCGCATCACTGGCAACAAATATGAAAGAGTGAAAAAATTCTGGTTTTAAATCAATTTTTATCTCTTCATAATGATAATGTTCACAGTCACCTAAACAGTCTGTAATGAGGGTTGAATTCTTCAAAATCAGGTTGCTGAAGAAGTTAATTTCGACATATTTTAAGAATTCAGGAAAATTTAACAGAAAAAGTGAAACATGTAGGACGTTAAATTATGTTACCATTAGTGTAATCTTATTAGTCTTATTTACATAATATTCAATAAACAAGTAAAAATCTGAACATGCATTAATACAGGGTGCGGCAGAAAGAACGTTCCAATTTGGAACATCAATGACAAAAATACAAAGCAAGATAGAGAAAGAAATATTTTATACCTGAGGAGTACACAGTATACCATTGTCATCCATTAAGTTTTAAAGATTACATCAGTTAAATGGCGTCCATCATTTTCGATGCAGTTTTGAAGTCTCTTTCGGAAATTTTGAATGGATCTGCGGATCATGTCCAGTGGAATCGCTGTGATTTCTTGGGTAATTTCTGCCTTGAGTGCTTGCAAATTTGTTGGTCAGTGTTAGTACATTTTGATTTGTGATAGCCCCATAGAAAAAAAAAAATTTGCAAGCACTCAAGGCAGCAATTACGCAAGAAATCATGGAAATTCCACAGCACATGATCCACAAATTCATGCAAAATTTCCAAAAGAGACTTCAAAACTGCATCAAAAATGACGGTCGCCATTTGACCGATGTAATCTTTAAAACTTAATGGATGACAATGGCATACTGTGTACTTCTCAGGTATAAAAGATTCCTTTCTCCATCTTGCTTTGTATTTTTGTCCTTGACGTTTCAAATCAGAATGTTCTTTCTGTCACACCCTGTATATCAGACTTATAAGGTAAGTAATGTCTACAAAAAAGTTAATTACAGGCATTATTTATTTATTTTTATAAACTAAGTCAAACAATATTAAATTTTTATCATTATTTAAGATCTTTAGAAGAATAGATTTAAGTTTAAGAGCAAAAAAGTAAAACTGAAGAAAAAAATTATATCATTATGAGAAATAATAATATTATGAGTGTTAGAAATATTTAATATGTGATGCAAATTTTTATTTCCAAATTCTGCTAAACCTCACAAAGCATACGGATGTATTTATGCTCAGTTAAAAATGTAATTTTATATAGGCTTCGAACAGTAAATTTTGCTGAAAACACTGTAAAAATTCTAAAATTTTTGCATCTTTTCTTAAAAATGTATAGTTGAAAAACCAATTCATACAGAGTAGGGATCAATTGCTCAATGGAAAAAAGACATACAGGCTAAAATGATTAAGGATTACACAATTCATACTTACGATATTGGTAATTATTCCAACATACAATCATAATTAAAAACATACATAAGAAAATTAATTTTATGAGCTATTTCAACACAAATTTAAGAATAAAATGTGTTGATCTGGATTATATTATAAATTTATTTATTTCTAATTGAAGAAAAATATTTCATACTTGTTTATTATAAAAAAAATGGTTCCAGGATTCAAAAACATTTTTATAAAAGTACACAGATTACAAGCTTCAAATGACAGAGCAGAATTCATAGACAGTGTTTTACACCTTTTTTTACTTACGGCAAATATAAAGAAATCCATAACACCTGCAGCATCTTTAATTAGTGCCTTAGGAGTAAAAAATAAACCATCTGCAAGAGTTTTAAGAATAATTTCTAGACTCATGGCAGTCACAAACACATACTCGGCAATCTGAAAAATCAATAAAGTAATCCAAATACAGACATGTTCAAATCATGAATGACATAAAAATCTTAAGTAAAATGGCTAAAATTTATGAATAAAAATTATACTGAATGAATGATTTGCCACTTCAAAAAGAATGGCATAATAAATTTACCTGAAGTGAGCAGTCAAGGGACTGAAAGCACTGGAGAATATAAAATAATTTTGTGACCTTGAAAAACTACATTTGAACACAGAGAAAATTGTCTACAATTAAAAACATAACAGCAAATTGTTACAAATACTTCTCAACTCTGAAATCAGACGAATGCTATTCAACTTTAAACAAAACTATGTACTATCAAAACAAATTTTACTTTTAATTTATGAGCAAACTTAATACAACTAAAAGTAAAGTCATATTTCAATACCTTTGATAATGATAAAAACTATACAGAAATGAAAAAAAAAAATCTGCATCATTTAATTGGCTTGAATACCGAAGTTCTAACAGAAATTACAATAGTATTTTGAGATTGTACTTAAAAATATAAAGCCCTAAGCATGTAAAGTTAATATATCTGAAACAAGGTTACAAAAATGAATCACTCTAGATTATTACAACTTGTTTTTGCCAGAAATTACATGGTATCTCAAACAGAATTCGATAAAAAGATAAGAAATCAAAATATTAATAATTAGGAATTATAATATAAAAATGTTATCAATTATATTAAATGCAAGAATTCTTTAATTTGCTTCCAAAAGACAGCTTGAAACCAGGACTGTTTTCAAGCAAAAAAGCTAATAAAAGGTCACAGTTAAAAAATTTAATATTTATTGTAAACTTTCATGAAACTTGATTTTTCTTCATTAACATACTAAAAATCAAATAAGTTGCAGGTACAAATTTGCAAAACTTAAAGTTTCCTCTAAATCTGAAATGAAATACATAATTACACTACACATATAACCTTATAAACTTTAAATTAAAAATTCTAAAAATGCATTACTTGCAGCAAAGGTGTATTCATTACTCTTTTTTGAGGCGTTTCGAACATCATCGAAATGCAACACAGCGTCGTAATCCAAATCATAAACCAATCCAAGTAGGTCACGAGGCCTAGTAAATTGCTAAGAGAAAGAAAAATATTTAGATAAAATATTTTGGGCATAACCCATCAATTGAAGTAAGAACACAAAACTTTTTTCGTACTGAAAGGTCTTATATTTAATTTTTCTTTCTTTGCCTGTAACTGGATCTCTGATATGAGGATCATATCGAGCCCACACAATTGTTTGGCAGAATTTCCTAAAGCGACTTTCTCGGGCTACCATAAAAAGAGGTGTATCAAAATATGGATGATTTTCTCTCAGGTCCTCTTCTCTTTGATTTCTAAATAAAAGAAATATGCACCAGAATATATCATAATAATAAGACATAATAATACAGAATATATCGAAGACATAATAATACACAACTTTAAAATATCATTCACCAATACTACATCTATCACATCTATTTATTATAACCATTATTCAAACAATTAAGGATTTAGTAAAATTTCTGTTCATCCATTAACCACAGATTATTCTAGCTTTACCCTTTATAAATATTTAAAGCTTAAGTTTAAAATTTTCTAGTTGAATTTATATGCATCTAAAACAGTACATCAATAAGCCTGTAACTCATTTTTAACCCTTCAGCGGACACGCCCGTGTACAGAGTGCAACATTTTCATAATTTTGAATGGTTTGTTTTTACATGTAAGGTTTGAATGTTCTAAGCAGTTTCTATTTATAGCTACAACGTTTCTAATGCAGGTCTGATTTTCTGACTCTTAAATTCCTTTCCATTCATTGTTAGTCGTGATTTCACCGTGGTAAAATAGCGATTATACTGGATTACAATACGACAAAAGCAGGAGTTGATGTAGTTGAACAAATGTACAGCTATTACAAGGTATCCTGCATATTACGAAGTTGGACAATCTCATTGTTTTTTAGGTTTTTGGACATAATAGGAATGAGTTCGCTAGTTGTCCTTAAATCCAATAAACCAGACAGTTTTGAAATAAGGCAATTGTATATCCATTCTTTGGTCTATAATTATAAATATATCTCATTATTATCAACATTTTAAATCTTTTCATAATATGCAGAATTATCATTTTCAATTTGAAGAAAAAAAGTTCATTACAAAAGGCATAATCAAGGTTGAAAGAGATGCACTTTGTGCCATGCACGCCTGCTGATGTTCCAAAAATTGGCGTGCCTACTGAAGGGTTAAATAATGAAAGTTTGCTATATCCAAGCATCAGTAACTATTTATAGCAAAGATAAAGGCATAATGATCATCCTTTTTAAACAGTAATTTAAATTTAAAATTTAAAAAATCTTGTTTGATAGAATGGAGGTTATTATAATCAGAATAATGAACTACAAATTTACACAGAAATTTTTTAGCTTTTATGAACCCCTCAAAATGCTAAAACATATCAATTATATGCATCAACAAAGTATTTACACAGACATGTGATTAAGAGCATTTTTCACAATTACAATCAATGCAGCATAAATACATATTCATGACCTATAAGAGAGGTAAGTTTCAAAACTGCTAAAGAAAGTAAAACAAGACAGCCTTATAAAAATTTCCATAATACTCAACCAAAATATAAAATAACTTTCATTAGTTATTCAGTAATCAAACACAAAACACTACTATTTTATTTTCAATCTAGTCTTTACACTATCAAATTATTAACAAACCATAGTTTTTGGTCATAAACCACAGTTTACAGGTTGTTCATATAATTATACTTTAGCAATAATCTTCTAAAAACATGTTGCAGTTCACACTGGTATTTTTAACTTATCACTTAGTTCATTGATCTTCACTGAAATTAAAACTTTAAAAATATATAATTTAAAACTTAACATTTTTACACCTTTGTACATTATAGGAAGATTTTTTTTCTTGTCATATTAACTGATATATAAAGAATGATGCAAAAAAATTTTGCTGACTTCTCTAAAATTCATAACATGTAAATTTACTTTCTAAATAAACACTTTGGTAATCTACAAATTCTGCATGACTTCAAATAAGCTTGGTTATAAGTGTTTAAGTTATGCTCATGAAATTATAAGCCAAATTTTCTTTCTACATGCTCGATTATTATGAAAGTGAGTTACTTTTAATGACATTTAAAAATTTAAAGAACAAAATAAAAAAAATCTGAGGTTTGAATATCAAAATGAATAGTGCTTATGAGCAAAGCCTGCAAATTTTTCTTATAGAGGACATTGAGGGTACTCCATTTTCAGGATTAACTGCAATATTTTCGCGACCATTAAATGACAAACAATTAGGCGAGTAGCAAAATTTATTTAAAAGTTTGGTTCCTATTTTAATTAATTTAATATCTGGGTGTTTTTCTCAAGGTGATTTTTCCTAGTTTCACTCAAAACAGCATAGCTATATCAGGGCTACTGATGATCAAAAATGATTTAAAAGTTTGGTTCTAAGAAAGATAGTTTTCTTATTTTAATTAATTTAATATCTGGGTGTTTTTCTCAAGGTGATTTTCCTAGTTTCACCCAAAACAGCATAACTATATCAGGGCTACTGGTGATCATATGACAAACAAGATGAAAAAAACTTTGCAGTTATTTTACATCATTTTAAATCATTTCAGATGATCAAAACTTTGGAATCAGAACGGATTCCAAAGTTAACCCTCAGAAAATAATTTTATGGTCAGTCATTTCTTGTGAATAAATATAATTAAATATTTATGTTTTAAAAAAATTCAGCTCTTCTTTATTTTGAGCTACATTTTGTAGATTATTATGCAGTTACAAATAATTACTTAGAAATTCAAGCAATGGAAAGCAAACAAAATAACAAAATAAGCATAAAATAAACTATTAACAAATTCATAAGCAAGAAATACTGTTTTATTATCAATTAGTCAGCAACAATGAAAAATGTACCTTTTCATTTCTGCTTGTTGTCTTTTCTGCTGAAGCAGTTTAATATCAAAATCATGAGGACTTCTTGAAGCAGTGGGATTTAAAGTACCACCGTCACCATTCTCACGCAAATGATCATATGTCTGTTTAATCTTTATGGAGCCCCTCATGGAACGCCGCATGCTCCTCCAGAGGTAAGAAAAGGGCAAAAAATACTTATTACTTATAAAATAAAAATAGCAAAATAAGGTATTAAAAATGACTAGAGAGTAAATAGGAGGTACATTTTTTTATAACATTTGAATTATCCAAAAGCAGAGTAGTTGACATCAAAAATTGTTTCAAATATAGAAATGAGATAAGAAAACACAAATATATATTTTATGTATGAAATGAATGGTAATTAAATATTAAAGTATTTTTTAACTGTCCCCAAAGTCTTGACGTAAAACTTAACTTAAAATAATCTTGAAAAACACTAATTAGTTACCCAACAAAACTTTGCATATTTTTTTCAAATTTTTCTAGAAAATTAGAAAAATAGTTTAAAAAATTTCAAACAGCATGGTTTTGCACACTGAGCATATGTGTGTAGTGTTTTCTTAAATATGAAGAGCATTAAAGAAACAATTTCCAGCTAAATAGATATTTTTTTCTAATGGTTGTGCAATATAGAGTAAAACAAGATCTTATTAAATGGATACTATTGAAAATAGTTATAAGTTATTTTCAGACAAAAGGCACTGAATTTACAAATTACATAATAATAGGAATTACAGATAAACATCACATGAATTAAGAAATTGCTAAAGAAATTAAAAAGTACCTTCTATCAAGGCGAATAGTTTTTTGGCTTTGAGTCTGCTTTGGCCCTTTTCCAAGAATAGGAATTTGTCCAGAATCACCAACAAGTAATCTTTGATTATTAGAATCTCTGAAAATGGGAAAAACTTGTAATTTTAAGTAAAGCAAAGTTTAACAAAGGTGTTAAAAAAACTTCAAACTAACCAAAATGACACACAAGTATTATAGTGGTTAAACAGGGTGTCTACTACTTTTGAGCAAGTCAATTTCATGACTTTTCATGACATTTCATGACCTTAAAAATAAAATTTCATGACCATTGAAGTACATACTAATGTTTAAACGAAATTAGTCTCCCCCCCCCCCCCGACTCGTCTTTCAACAATATTCACCTTATTATTTAAGTTCTTATCAGGAAAACCTTATTTTTAAAAAGTTAGGATTACAACCATGCAATACTTACTAGTTTTATTACTGTTATACAAATTCCAGATATGATTGTGACTCAAACACCCATGAAATTTATTGATGCAATGTAAAACACCTTGAAAGTGAATGATGCAAAAATTAATCATTCTCATACTTGTTACAGTTACTACAGAAACCCCATTAAAGTAAATAATATTTAAATAACAATTTTTCATTAATTCTACACTGATACAATTGTAAAATAGCTCTATCAATGTTTAATTTGAGTTAATTTTTGCTTAAATTGAGGAACTTTCCAAAACTGCTCTGAAAACATCAAGATGAAGAACAACTCAAACTGGACTGAGCCTCCCCGATATTTCACTTTTTTTAAACTAAAAATAATATAAAATTTACTAAAATTACATAATATTTAATGTTAATATTTAATAATAATATTAAGAAATTATAAAATTTAATATTATATAATCTAAAAGTCCATGCACAATCTTGTGTAATACATTTCAGTAAATTTATAAAACAATTCGGAGCAAAAAAATTGAAATTAAGACAGTAAATAAAAATTTAAAAAATTTGAATTTTTATTTAAAAATTAAATTTTGAATAAGTATGCAGTTTTAAAAAATTTTACATTTAAAAATGTACTTTTATTTCGATGTTAAAATGCAATACAGCAAACTCCAGAATTTCGGGGGGGGATCCTGCCCGTCGAGCATGTTAGTAGACACCCTGTTAAATAGCAACTTGATAAATTCCCAGATACACATGAAATTCTTTTGCACACACTTACATGAATATATTTTGTCATTTTCAGTGTGACAGAGAAAGAGAGACATACATGATACATATCATGTGCCTGATTTTGTTATATTAAAATATATTTGCAATTCAGCTGTGTACAGTAAATTTTGGTCAACTTAGTTGGTTTAGACACTTAGTTGTTTAATTTCTGAACTTTGACATCGTTTGAAATTACATACATTGTATTTAGTATAAATATATTTTTTTATAACTATACACATTATGAATATATTTGTAGCAGGAATCTTATAAATACACAGAACTATACCATTTCCCAGAAAAAAAATATGGTTTTCATCAAAAATAACATAAAAATTGTGCAATCTTATATTTACCTTAAAATTTCAATTATGCAAAAATTAATTTCTATATAATAAATCTCCCTAAAAGTGACCTAAAATATTATTCATTCAATTTCTATTTCACCCTAAAATACTTATACAAATGTTTTACTTTAGTATTTGTATGTCAATAAATAAATAAAAATAGTTGCAAACTGTACTATGCATAATCTAACAAAAACGTATATACCCTATTAAAACAATACAATGTGTGTTTTAAGACACTCAATAGCAAATTATTTAATTCCTGTATTGTGTATTCCTGTATCATTTTGGCAGAGTATGTTTTCATATTTTCACTGATATTTTCAAAAGAACTTAAGGAATGATTTGTTATAAGAGTAAAGTATAAATAATAAAAAAACTGTATTATTAATCAGTATGTAAATGAATAATATTTACCATTGATCATTATATAATGATACAATTATATACATTTATTATAATCATTACAAATAAACAGACACAAATATATGCAACATATGAACTGGTATATACAATATACACTATTAGGATACAAGCTCACATTACACTTATTCAAATTAATTAATAATTTCATAATTATCAATTAGTAATTTTATGAACTGATTCTGTTTATTTAATATTATGAAACTCAACAGATAACAAAAGTATTTACTTACATTATAATGTTAGTAACACTAGCCTTTCTTAAGATATTGGTAGTATTTCTGACTTTACATGGAGAAGCCATTAATTTTAGAGGTCTACTTTTTCGAAATGTGATCAAATTATCTTCGTTCTCACTAAGCTTTTTCATAGTTGGAGAGTCTTCAGGTTGGTCATCAACAAACTGTCTCATGAAACTTTCCCTGACCTTCAGACAACACAGAGATCCAGTTAAAAAATATATTCAAACATATAAAATAACATTGCATTACACTTCCTTACTTTCTATTGTTACAAAAATTTTATGAAGAAATTTTCTCATTATCTTTATTGAATGTTATAAAACATCTATTTTAAGAATAAATTGATAGATTTTTTCAAACCTTTAGAGAAGGAATGTATAGTGGGTTTATATAAATACAGCACAGTATTTCATTCTTTTCAACCTTAATTTAATTTTTTTTGGTACAAAACCCTTTTTTATGAATGACCAGCTGAATACACGTGCTTCACTATAGAGTACATTCAAATTAAATACAACGGTCAATGTATGCAGTTAATGCCAAAAAAAATTATAATAAATGCAACGTAAATGTATGCAATTAATGCCAAAAAATATATATATATATATTAATAAAAAATCGTAACAAATATTTTTATAGACAATATAATGTAGAAGAAAATATTCAAATTAAATACAACGGTCAATGTATGCAATTAATTTGTATGTTTAATATCCAAAAAACATACTATTTTGAATTAAATTCTCAAAAAACTTCCATCTCAATTAGTCTAGCAGTTAAATTTTATCTTTTGCCATATTTCAATAATTTTTTTGTCAATTTATTTTGTTGTTATGCATGTGATGCAAAATTAATTTAAAGTATCACAAAAAGAAAAGAAATCTTGTGATCAGCATTTAATAAATTAAATTCTAAAAATTAATCTTTAAAAATTCACCAAAAATCAGAAAATGAAGGTTCGAAAAAGATTTCATATTAAAGGAATTTTCATGATCTTTATCATGATGTAAACAATTTTATAACCCTCAGATTATTATTTTAAATGCAAATGTAAAAAAAGTTACAAAAATAGCTTAAAAATTTATTTTTTAAAAATCTTTCTTAGTGCACCCCTACACTATAAGAAGAATTGCCAAGCAAAATTTCAGCCCTTTAGGTCCAGCGGTTTGATCTGTGCATTATCTGTCAGTTAGTCCGTCAGTCACTAAACTGATTTATATATATAGATTATCATAGAAATTCAAAATGGCTACATGCATTAAAATATTAAAAGTCAGAGCATGTAATGCAATCGGACATATATATTTAGGGTTAAACCTACAAACAGAAAAATAGTGCAATCACCAAAAATATATGAACTAACTTATTACATTAAAAAGAAATTAGCAAATTTAGGAAGACACTCAGAACAATATATTTTGGATTTTGATTTTAGGTTATAATTTGTTACAAAACTGGCAAAAACTGTCTTCCATAATTAAAATTACAAAACAAAACAAACAAACAAACAAAAAACAGTATAAATAGCAAAGTAAGTCAGAAAATAAAATAATTTTTACTTTTGGAACAATGAACTCTGATGGTACTTTATTCAGACGGCTCATTTGGGGACTATCTGGGAAGCGTTCAAATAATAAAAGACGTAATGGCAAACCTTCTTTGATGCCAGCACTTTGCTCTCTGGCTTTAAGCTTTGAATGAAAAGGATAAAATATTACAGACATAAAAATAAATGAAATGCAAAATATGTTACAAGATTAAATGATCAATTACGGGATATAAAAATCATATTTTTTCAACTTTTTTTGCATTTGATGATTTTTTAAAAGCTAGCAATAACTTATTAGAGCTAGAAATACAAATAATGCTATTAGCTATTATCAATTATGGACAAATAGCCCTCATATAAAAAAAGCAGAACTTAAATATTAGAACTATGAAGTTAATGTAGTTGAGTCAAATTTATCTCCTCTCGTTTTTTAAATTTCATATTAATAAAATGCAAAGTTTATATAGTTGAATTTGCTTTTGATCATGTTTTGCTTTAGACACTACAGGGAGTTACAGGAGATCATGATCAAAATTTCGAGTCCTTTTCAGAAATTAACATGAAGGCTGAAACAAAAATAGACATCCTATATCCACAGCATACCCAGCAGCCATGAACCTAGGCCCTCAGCATGTAGCTAACAAGTATGCTAAAGGAAAAGTAATTCCAGAAGAAGAATTACTCTTTATTTTTACTGCTGACTGACAGGGTTCATTCACTCCAGTCCACAGGGCATATAACTAACATTTTCTATGAATTGCATTTTAAAATTTAGACAGCTTGAGGATGAAAAAACTGAATTGAAGAGGCCCTAATAAGAGGGGTTATTTACACAAAGACACACAAATTCAATATTGAAAATAAAATTAATAATTATTGAGTTATATAACACAACTAAATACAAAACTATTCCAACACTTCCCTAAAGAAATAGAATATTCACAGTCTGTTATGATAAATTCCTGTCAATCATGAATCTAATGTTTTTGTCAGATCTCATAATTAGATTAATATACCAACAAGTCAAAGTATGCTATTGATAGAGATTGGTAAAGAGTATAGAGGAACTTGTTCTATACAGGTATTCCTCAACTTATGACCACTCACACTGATGACCGAAATTTTTAAATTTAAAAAAAAAAATTCCCAATACTGTTCCTTGAATGTACAGTACATACCTAGATACATTACATAATTATTAAAAAATATGATGCAACATTCTGCAATAGTGCAAAAATTTATGATGCAATAATAAAAATGTACGATGCAATAGTTTCAATATCCACATGATAAATCAAATAAACCTTCATTGGCTTCATAAATGGCTTCAACTTTTCATTATATTGATAAAGGACTCAACAATTAGAAGCAATGGATCCAAATGAAGAAAGATTCACAAGTGTAAATCATTGTATTCAGGAAAGGTCTGGCCTGCTACCAGACAAAATACAAGGAAAAGAAGACTCAAACTGCTCAAAATACCTTGGATAACTTTGTTAAAAAAACTTGTATCTTCTGTTGCAAATTCTGAACCAATGGATTGTACTGACATAAGTAGAGATGACAAAGAATAATTTATGTCTCCTAAATACAATGTATTTAAAAATTATGTATGTATGTATGTATGAAAGTAAAAAATATATGTATGTACATATAAAAAAAAAATTGTTTTGAAACTCGACCTACGACCAATGTCTCAGTCCCTATCTCGGTCGAAAGTCAAGGAATATCTGTATATAGATGTTTATTTATCTTCTGAAATGTAGGATTGAACAGAAATTATTTTTGCATCATCAATGTCACCTATGCAGGTCACATATTATGGTATTCAGATGAAATATTATAGTGCAAATTTATCAAAGTGAATTAGTTCATATAACAGCAACAGACTGTTATTTTTAAACATCAATACCTGTTTAACTTTCTTTATATCTTCATCTAATTCCAGATTATCTAAAATGACAGCTACAAAGAGACTGAGCACAATCTAGATGTAGATAAGAAAAAAAATTATAATAATCTCTAGATATGAAATTAACTCAAATAAAATTTAAAATATTTTTTAAGTAAATTGATTTGAACTAATTATATGTGATTTAGATATGAACTGAAAATTTTAAACATATTACAGATGAAAAAATACTTACAAGAGTCACAAACAAATGATACAAGATGAAATAAATAGCTACAAAAGGTCCAATACTTCTGCTGGTCCTTAACATGGTTTCATTCATAACTTCACCCCACCCTTCTTGAGTGAGGATTTGAAACATTGACATAAATGCCTAGAAATATATGTCAAAACAACTGATGTAAACCACAAATACCACAAATAGTAGTTTGTTAAATGCTAATATTTCCTACAATCCCCAAAATCAAATAATTTATCTGATTTTTAATTAAAATGACAGAAATATTATGAAATTTGCTAAAAGGCAACAATTTTGATAATACATTATGCAATACTAAGATTATATTTAGAAGAAAATGAAAGTGATAAAGCTAATATGCATAACTGATAATCTAAATAATTATATAACTAGCACAATAGAGAGAGTGAATCATGTACAGTGCTCAGTTAATTTTATTTTTGATGTTGGGTGAGTAAATAAAATATAAGGCAGTTTATCACAAGGATTATTAATTAATAAAAGCCATGAAATATCATAATTATATCAAATTTTAAACACTTCATCATTCAAATTTTAAACACGCTTTATTTCAAATGTATATCTCTTCTAAACTAAAAGACCTAGGAGGGATCCTCTTGCAGATTTTATAAACTAGAGATTACATGCATAATTTTTTTGGCAGCTGTAGTATTTATTGACAAATGAAAAAATAAATATCTTTAATAGCTCAATTTTTTTTCCAACTAAAAAGCAAGAAAATAAAATGCACAATAAAATGAATTTGCTATGATTCTAAAAACACATATTTCCATTTAAGGCAGTGAACCACTGCCTTAAATGGTTCCAAATCTGTAGAAGTCTGTGGACCACTAAGCCAGAAACTGAACCATGTGGGGAACACCCCACTGACTTGAAAGAGGGCCTTCCGGGAGCTATGGGGGTATAGAATATACCTCAAGCAAAAGGGATACAGGATTAATGTACTCATATTCTAACGTATCAAATTCTAATAATAAAATAATTATGTTAAACATTTAAGAGATTTTAAGTCAACATCTGATAGTCACGTGATATACTCTGCCCATCTAATTCAATGAACACTGCTTTCAGAATCCCTATTTATTTGGTAACTTTTTTATATGTATTGCCGGACCACTCCCGAGGCTCTCTTGGGCGACCGGTTGGGAACCACTGATTTAAGGTAACACAAAGAAACAAACACTCATTCAAGGTTGTCAAAAACAGAACTTATATAAGCTTATAAATTTCTCCTTGTTGAAAACAGGATGTTAGTTTTGCCTTTCATTCATACAAAATGTGAATACACGTACTCTACAGGTTTTACATTACATTAAAATGTTTATCTATTTTACACAAAAATTTAAAAAAGATTTTTAAAACTAAGTAGATTTTATTACCTCAGGAAAAGCTTCAAATTTATTAAAATCACCTAGTGAACAGAACAACTGCATACTGATACTTGATGTAATCACTAGCAAGCACATAGTAAATATAATAAGACTACCAAGCTTCTTTCCTGGACCAAATATCTACAAAATGAACAACATAATAAATAACACACAGTAAATTTCTTACAGATATCTATATTTCATAGACAATTAAAACATCAAAAATAAAACTGTATAAAATACCTAATTACCTTGTACACAAAATCTTCTAAAACCGGAGAGGCTTTTATTAATCTGACAATTCTTAAAACCTAGATTGGGAACAAAATTATTTATATTAAAATGCATGTTGATACTAATGTCAGTAAATTCTCACTCTTGCCTGTCATCTATATAATAACAGCTGAAGGTAAACAAATGTTAGCTTGTGAGTCAGCAGACACAGGGACGGGCTAATCTTGTGAACCGAGCATAGCAGGATATCGCGACTGGTACCGACGGACGAGACGCGTGCACTGGTGCCATCCTCAACTTTCATAACTTTAAACTTTTTAAATTATAAAATTAAAACCGTCAACTCAAAAGAAGCGGACAGCAGAAACAGATGACATTCCGGGTGGGCCAGCTCCTTTCCGTTTCGCAAATTTCCACTATTTTCATGCATGCAAAATTAAACTTTTTCGCCCACCAATCGACAAATTTTTTATTTCCATGTGTTTTACAACTCTTCATCTTTAAGGATATACACATTTTTATAAAGTTAAAAATGTTTTTCATTGCAAACGAAGCTTTTTCCTCAAAGCAGTTTTCCGAATTTCCCGAAATTGACAATTTTGATGGACAAATATTTCGGTTTTCTGCACCTATTAATGTCAATTTTACGATTTATCGGCATTTGCTAGAAGTTCAGCTTCCAAAATATACCAAATACATTTAATAAAAAATTTTTATCATTCTAAAAAAGCGCACTTACCAAACTCACTTTTGAAATTTCCCGCGCTGATCGCCATACTATCTTAACGTAACTGAATGAGGAGTTCATAATTTTTCGACTTATTATTTTACTCACTAATAATTCCAGCAAGTTCGTGAAATTTGTTTCTAATTAATGAGCAACTGATAAGGATTCTTCCGCCACCAATTTTGAATTCCTGAGAACTGTCTTTCTATTTTTTTAAGCACTTTTTCGTCCATGAGATTTTCTATTTACATTCGGCCATGTTGCCAAGATGAAAAATTATTAGTTGAGAACGAGACATTTAATAATTGAAATCCAGAAATAATTTTAGTTTCAGGAAAGGAGAAGTTAAAATCTTTAGAATTTTTTCTAATTGAATGAGTTTCTTTTTTTGTTTAAAAAGCAAAATTTGAAAACGGAAATTTGAAAGAATTATTTCAAAAGCCAAAAACCAAAATTTGAAAAAGGGAATTTTAAATCATTATTTCGTTTTTTAAAAATTCTAATGTATTTTTAAAAGTGATTAAACAGTTTTCAGTCTTTAAGAAATAAAACCATTTCATTTTAAATCGAAAATGCAACACATCGGGTTGCCACTCAGCTAGTTATAGTATAAAATCTAAGGTGTTATTTGGGTAAATAAGAAAAAATTATAACATTAAAATTACCTGAAATGAAGAAAGTTCACACATATATAAATCGGGTATAATGTGAAGAGTAGTTCCTAGAGCTAAAAGCAATTCAAATTTGTGAAGAGATCTTCTGTAGTAGCCATGAAATCCAAGACACCAAATTTTAAACAAAACTTCCAAGTCAAAGAAAATTGTGAAACCAACCTGAAATTGTATATTATTTAAAGACAAAGTTTAAAATACATACACTCAAATTAGATTTTTTGTGAAGATTTTAAAACATATACAGTCGAACCCCGTTATAGCGAACCCAGTATATAATGAATGGAAATTTTGGTCCTGCCATTTTCCTGTTGTATTTAATGCTAATTTATCCTTTTATAGCAAAGCTCCAAAATCTTAAGAATCAGCTATAATGAACCTTTTTTTTCAGTCAACAACTGAATTTTTTAAAATTTTTAAACATTTTAAGAATATTGAAGATACAACAAATGTTGAAGAAGCAAAGAATGTGAAAGAAAAAGGATGATGAAGATTTACCTATCGCAATGTGGATAGAGAAGCACAAAATTTCATCATTCTCAGATTGTGACATGCAATTGTTCAAAACATGTGATGATGAAGTTATTACATGTGAAAATCTGACTGATGAAGATATTGTGGAAGAAATTAAAATGAATCATTCTGAAATTGAAGATTCTGCATCTGATGCTGATGAAGAGGAGCACAAAAATGGCAAAATTCCCACCATCTCAGATGCTACAGCAGTGATGCATTTAATTAAAAAAATTTTGTCTACACAAACAGTAGAAGAAAGAGCGTTGGAGTCATTTGATGTATTGGACAAAGAAATTCATAAAATGTTTTGAAATCAACATCGCATCAGCAGAAGATTACCGATTATTTCTGTATCAAAACAGTGAGCAACAATTGAAGGTAAAATGAATTTATTTCAATTTTCTTCATTTTTGGTTAATTTAATTAGTATTGTGTCAGTTTAATGTAATCAATTTTACTCAATTTAATTCATTAATGATCATTTTTAACAGATTTTATCATTTTTTTTAATAAATCATTATTGAATACACATTGCAACTAATGAGTTATACATTTTGTGAACTCTAGCATTTTTCTTAACGGTTTGGATATAGCGAACAAAACCTTTGGTCCCTTGAAGTTCATTATAATGGAGTTCGACTGTACATACTTAATTTTTTTGTCATTTAAATAATCAGGCTATGATAGGGATAACAAGGATAAAATTTTAAGCTCAAAGAAACATTTTTTTAAGTATATTTGCATGGTGTATAATGGGAAACCCCTGTATGTGATTATGAAAGAATTAATAAGCTATTCCTAATGCTTTGCTATGACCTCTTTAAATAGCAACATGCTTTATGCAGTATTTTATCTACTGATGTTGAAAACCAGCAGAAAAAAAATTAATATGAATTTGATACAGGCCTTTAAAGGAACTTAGATACAAAAAAATACAGGTAACTTTGTGATTAAAAAAATACAGATAATTTTGTGATAGATATCTTTATATCTATTGTTAAGAAATTTTAATAATCATAATTTCTAATGTATAAAAAGTTTGCAGATTATCTGCATTTTAAAGCAATTAAAAATTTAACAAAATCTTAATGATTGGAAATCAAAAAAGCATTAACATCAGTAAGAAACAAAAGATTAAGAAAAAGTATCCTCACTTCTGCTAAATAGTAATGCTTATAAAAATCCTCTCTTGCACGGCCATCATGCTCAAATTTTATACTTGCAGCTACTATCGCATTAGCGACATTGACCATCATGACAATGACTTGAAACACAGCAGACTGAAGAAAAACCTGCAAACAGTGAGGTGCTTTACCCCTGCCTTTGTTTTCATCCAGAACTACTAGCTTCCAACCAGAATCATCCCCTTTGAGAATCTGTAAAAAGCAAATACAACTGAAACATCTAACCAGCAGTTTAGCAAATGATGCGTTAACACTTTACCTGTGGCATATATTTCGAAAAAATGCACCAAAAATGGAAATTTTTTTCTGACTAACTTTGCGAAACACTTATTGCCAATTAGCACCTTTATAACTGATCACATCCCTATTCCTCACCAATGAAATAAATGAAGGACATATACCGTCATCTATTGTGAAAATAGTAAAATAATCTAATCAAAAGGAAAACGGTCATCACGGTAAAGAATCACTAATTTTTCTCCTGCCCGAACTGAACTCGGGCATCACGAATATTGCCCATTGCAGTTGCCCGAACTGGGTTCAGGTGTCACTGGTAAGGGGTTAATGATATACATATTTATGCATAATTGTAATACATAAGGAATAATGTATAAAAAGTCTAATATGATAGTTCAGCCAAGTCAATTGCGAATCCAGACTCTCTTATACTTAGAATAAATCGGTACTCAATGAGACAGTCTCACTACTTAATTATCATATAAGAATTGATGTCCAATTCTAATATGATAGTTAACGCCATCATATTAGAAATTATTGAACTCTTCTTTTTGCAAAGATTTGAAAATACAACTTCATAAAAATACCTCATCACATTTCAGTTTTAATAAAAGAACTATCTCATTTAACAATCTAGAAGTTTTACAGGTGCAAATGAAAAACTATATGACTTAAATCTGAGAGGGAAATATATGTAAAACTTAGTACAAGACAAATGGTTCATGTTCATGTAGTAAAATTTTTTTTAAATTACAATCTATACACAGATTTTCCAATAAAAGGCTTAATTTTTTTTAATTATAAAAATCAAAGAAAATTATTGAAGAAAAATTAAAATCAGTCACAACCACATTAAAAAAACAAGTGCATAAAATAGTTTTAAAATAAGCAAATTACATCACAGTTATGTATATTAGGTTGAAAAGTTTCTTTGTAGGCAAATGACAATGCCAAATAACATAGAATTAAATCATTATTACTCAGAATAGCAATATCTAAAATTGTACAAGTGAGATATTTGGTCAAAATATATAAATGTCTTTACTTTGCACATACCAGAAGCTGAAATAAGCATGATTCAATGACACTTTTACTTTTTTATTTATTTTTTCAGAAAAGAAGAGGAAAAGCAAGATTATCTGGCAAAAATGAGCTAAAACTGTAAATGAATGCAATCATACATTTGAAAATGAAGACAATCAGAAAATTAACATGTATGTGACATAATGTGATATTCAAAAGAGTATGCCAAAAATTAACTCTTTATAAAATGCATTTTTTAAAATAAGTTTAGAAAATAAGAAAAGGTAAAACAAATGAGCAACAAACATATTAGAGAAAATACATAATTCCAAAAATAAAAGTAAGTACTCCTATACCTCACTATACGGCATTTTGCTATAACGACCTTCTTTAATTATGGCACTTTTTCGATTTACAGCGTAGAATGTTTCATTATATGGCCACAACAGCAGAAAGTGATGATGGCAGCATATTATAGCTTAGTGATTCTTCATGTTAATGTTGATCATCACATTAAAACAGTTTTTAAATATTTTATTTTATGTTTTTATTATATGTATACATATGTGCATATGATTTCTTTAGTTTTTTGTTATATGTTCATCTTTTGAATTTCTGTTTATTATTACATTGTTTTGTACTTTTATTTTTAAGTAAGAATTTCTGTAGGAAATAAAAAGAATAAAATACTTTATGAACTAAAAACTATATTATTTATAAAAAATTGGAACAGGTCTTATTAAATTTGTATGGGTTTGTATCAAAATAATTGATTCATTATATGGCTTTTTGCTTTACAGCCAACTCTTCCGGAACATATCTACACCATAAAGCGAGGTATGGGTGTATTAGAGAAAGTAAACCAAATGAAATGATGCTTAAAATGAATCCATACAGTGTTAGTTAAGAAATACGACCAAAAATAATAAATATATAGTTTTTGAGGGATAAAATATGTGAATAGTACTTGTTTTCCTTCAACTCTAACTTTCAGCAGCAACTCTGAAATATATATTTTATATTTACATGTAACTGATGTACTGAATGAAATTCAAGATAGTGAAAAAGATATTTAATGGTTTATAATACACATCCTGCTATACCTAAGTAAAATATAGGGATTTTTAAGATAAACTTTTCATAAAAAAACAATCATGAGAGCAAAAATTTATGTAAAAAAATTGCACAGTACTCACTTGAACTGTTGACTGTGTTTGAATTGTACCTCTTTCACCCCACATTTGTTGAAACTGAACTCGAATTTCATTGAAGGTTTCAGTTATGACAGCAATGAAAACATTCTGATATAGAAAAGAGAAATAATCTGAGAAATTAAATATAATATAATTGGTTATTTTAATTAAAAATATTATGCCACAATTGGCTGATATTACATTCATTTAAAACTGAAACTGTCGCCTCATTATTAAACATCATGTAACAACAACAACAACAAAAGTGCTTTATTTAGTGAGTATGAGAAATGAATGTGCATCAATTTACATCTCATTTCAACTGAAAACAATTTTGAATTAAATAGTTAAAAAAATAAACTATCTTTTGATACACACAGACAATTTAAGATTATTCTATTGTTAATTTACAACTTCAAACTTCATGTATAACTTCAAAATTACCTTCATAATATTATATTGCATGCTTTAATTAGAATAAAACAACTGAAAACTTTCAAAAGGATAAAATTACATTTTTCCCTTCTAAAAAAGATGCACCTTTCAACAAATTTCATACAATGTTACATAACAAAATAAAAAAATTAAATAACAATTAAAATCAATGACAATTACATTCAAAAACAGTTTTAACTTCTATATTTTTTAATTGATAAAAAGCCCCTATATAACATGGATGTAAAAAGAGAGAACAAATTCTGAGAACAGTTTTATTGTTAACTTATAAGAATAGAAACCCAATGTGAATACAACATTTTTTATAACAGATATTGCTGTAATGTATGATAGTATTTAACATAATGAGCATGAGTTGAAAATTATCTATTCAAAGGAAATGAGTTAATGAATACTATAATATTAATTAATGCATAAATGAAAAGAGAGTAAAGATGATCAAACTTGGTCATGGACTATAAAGGGGGAAATACAGCCAATTGAAGAATTTTTAAAGAAAAGAACATTAAAATATACAAGTTATGATAAAATAATTAAGTTAGTTACCTTAACCAACCAAGCTAAAAAGAAAATCATGGTTGTGAAATAACATACAGCTCTCCAAGCAGGCAAACTATCCATAGCTTTATACATAAGAAGAGCCCAACCCTCTTGGGATGCTGCTTGGTAAACAGTAAAGAAACTGTGGGCTATAAGCAGAAGATAATGAACACATTATATTTTACATTTTTAATCCCAAAAAAGTTTCTACAGCAATGATTAAAAAAAGGCAAAAATTTCAACTTTGTAGTCCAGGAATTTACATAAATTAGTAAAACTATTTCTTTTTATTTGTTTCTCTTCTAATGTTTATATTTCTTAGTCTAAGATAGTCATTAGCTACACTCTTTGAGGTACTCATATTCCTCTGAACCAGCTTTTCCTTAAGATCAGTCTAAAATTAAATTAAATAAGCATAAAAATATTAATTTTAAAGACTAAACACTAATGATCAAGTATAATTCCTAAATAAGTATAAGAATGCACATTAACACATAAGGTAAACAAAAAAAATTTATTCAAAATTATGTCTCCCACAAATGGCCAGGCTTTTCTGTAAAGGAAATTCTTTCCCCGGTTATAAATCAATAAATTTATCATTTAAAAAAAAATTAGGTATTTTTCACTTGTCCAAACATACAAATGTGCAATATGTATATTATGTTCTTTTACTATTTCATGCTGCCATTGCAATTCACTTACCAAAATCATCAAAACCATTAAAGCCAGAAATACTCTTTTGCAATGCTAACTCCATACAGACCATTCCTGCAGGACAATGATAACCAGCATCAGGGATGTTGGAACAATAAGTATCAGGAATAGCAAGATCAGCAAGAGTTACATTACTACAAGAAAAATTAAATGCTACTATTAAAAAGGGAGAACTGTCAAATGCATTGAACAAGTATTTTGTAATATAAAATATATGTGTCCTTTACTTATCATCAACAAATACTAGAAATTATATTGCCCACACATTTCTTCCTTATACATATTTTATAACTTTCACCATGTGGTACAATACTTTTTAACAACAGTGCTAATTTCTATCGCTTTATTGAATATAAAGCATAGAAATAAAAGTAGGACAAAAAATATGATGAAAAATATAGACATAGAAAAAGTATAAAACTTTCATATTCAGTCTATTCAATTTTCTATACTTTTCACAGTGATAATGGCCTGGAATCATGTGTCATTAATGTTCTCTTCAAAAAATGACAAATTGTAAGAAAAAAATGTTTTATTTAAAATTATTTATTACTTACTTAGGATCTGTTCCATTGACAATGCAATGATTAGACATTTCTCCAAAGAACTGAACTCCAAG
The DNA here is from genome assembly GCA_907164885.2 of Dolomedes plantarius. Lineage (NCBI taxonomy): Eukaryota > Metazoa > Arthropoda > Arachnida > Araneae > Dolomedidae > Dolomedes > Dolomedes plantarius. Next base: position 103,761,205 of record OU015495.1, read on the forward strand.
TAGACCATATAAAGACATGAAGAACAAAAAGAACAATGTGACATTGTAAATTTGTTGACTTGAACGTCTGTAATAAAATAAAATAATAATTTAATACTTTAAAGACTAATAAATATAAATTTAATATTTTATAACACGAATTTCCCAATTATACATAATTTCTGTCACTTTGTAATGCTTCTTATACCTAATCCACCTAAATAACTAAATTCTATAACAACTTCAAATAATGTTTGCAAAACAAGAATGTATCACAATTTGACTAAAGCATCTAGTCTTTGAAACTTATTATGGGTGAAATTAATTACTTTTACATTTGATTTTCTAAATATTCTATAATGACTCATTCAGATGGATTCAAAGCACATACACAAAAAATTCCTTCAGAACTTCAAGACTCTTTGAATTATACAGAAAAAGTCATGCAGTAACAATCAAAATATTCATACAGTTAAACTATTTATGAATTGATTTTTTATAATACCCTATTTTTAACACCAAGAAAAAAAAATTCTGAGTGGTAATTTATAAAATTTTTGACAAAGGGAGCTATGATTACCTTAGCAGTTAATTAGTAACTTAATACTTGATTCATAAAATACAGTATAATCAATATTTACTTTCGGCTCATTAACAAGCTTCTCTCCAAATTAGATGCAGTAGATAATGATAAAAAGAAATGCAAACTGAATATAGATGAAATTTGTAAAAAAGATATTTGATTGCAAATATAACATGCAGGTTCAGAATGTCCATCAACAGACTGAATTTTGCACTAATAATGAGTCTTCAGCACGACATGGCAGTTAAATACACTGCAGATAAGGACATTGTAATTCCTTAAGAGGAAATTATGATTTCTGTTCTAAACTGAAGAATGCCTGCATTAACTATTTAAAAAATAATTTTTGACACGAAAGTATATCAAAGTGTATTAGAAGTGATCTGTTTGATTACAAATCCTTTTTTAAATGCAATTTTTTTAATTTCATTTAATATAAAAATATGACAATAACTATCCAAACTGATATGTTAATAATAAAATTCCTAATATCCAATATAATTATTTAAGTACAGATTTTAGGTAACTTTAAAATTTAATTACTCTCTAAAAATCCTGTTCCTTATGGAGAGTACTAGTAGACTCCAAGTACTACTAATAGCTGAGGACACTAATAGCTAGTATCTGCTCAGTAAATAAAACTTTTAAGAAAGAAAAAGAAAATGCAAGATATCAACAAAGTTGATTTTACCAATAAATATAACTTAAAAAATCATGTATTAATATTTAATTTTGGTACATCAACCTTGCAGATTATATACTGAGTATGAAACTTTAGTACTAAAAATTAAAAACACAATGACCAAATAAAATTACTCTACAAAGTTTTATGTATATTCTCGGAAAATTACAATATTAATTAGGCTAAAAAAAACTAAAATTAACAAAGATTTTCTAAAACCTAAATTTAGATTTGAAAAAATAAAACATACTTGAAGATCTGATTTATTCTAGACTTCGGCATAGAGAACTTCAAAAATACTCTGATAAAACGTATCATTATTAATGGACGTGGGGCTCTTAAAATTGACAGGTAAGAAAATTTTGGTACAACCTGTACCATTTCAAAAATCTGAAAGTAATAATATTTTGATTATTTATCTTTCAGTAACATTAAACCTTAAAACAAATTAAAGAAAAAGATTATAGTCAAAGTTTCTCACCTGAAGTATAACTGATATCCAAAGAAAAAAAACCATGGTAGCATCAAATTGACACCAACGATCTTTTAAATAAGAGAAAGCACCCTAAAAAATAAATAAATAAATAAAATGATATTTGTAGGTTTAAAAATAGCAGAAATGAATAGAAAAAAAATTTACCATAAGAAATCCTCGAATATACATCTTCATAATCATTTCAATGGTAAAAAGAACTGTTACCACAATATCACACACGAAAGTAACGTAAAATAAGTATTCATAGCGTTCAAATGTGCGGGTAGTGTTCAGGCTGACAGAGACCAAACTGACAAGAGCACAAAGACGTAATAAACGTCTAACCCAAATCTGAAAAGAAGGGATATATGTATCTATATGATAGTTATCACATTAAATTAGAAATGCTACAGTTATCAGAAGATTGCACCTATAAAATATCTCAGTCAAAATTCATACCCATTCAACATCAGCTGCAATCCCTAACTGTGTTAATGATTCTCCAGCACCATAGTCAGCAAGGACTTCATCCCCTTTAACACTTTGCTTACGTCCTAACATTTTGTCTGTAAAAAGCAAAAAGAATCATAATTTAAATATGAAATAACGAAAACAAAGAATTCTAAATCTACTCTCATAGTCAATTTAAGAATCCCAGGCACATTTATTTAAACACCATTAGCAATAAATACAATTGCAAATTTAATTATGAAAACAGTTAATATTATTCGAGAATAAAATAACTAAAATTCCTTAATTTCAATGATTCCTTAGATCTCAAATGAGAATAAAATAAGAAGGAAACTTAACAAAAGGGGAGGAAATTTTAAAAAACATTTGATGTTAATATTTTTTAAACCACCATGTTTAAGCCTCAGTATAATAGCATTTTTTTAATCCAAAATTTTGAGAATAATTTTTCTAAAAAGTATTACAATAAAAGAAATTAGTTAAAAGAATCTATTAAAAGATTCACTATGCAGTTTGAACAATAATAAATTAATATAAAGCATGCTAAAAAATCAATTCAGTGTTAAATAGGCAACAATAAATATATCAGTTTTAAACACATAGGGTAAAATCCACATTCTCATACCTAAAAAATACACTTAGAAAGATAGCTAATTTCATTACTTCGATAAAGAAGGAAACATGTCAGTTAAATATGCAGGAATAACCACCAGAAATAGACAGATATATTCAGAAAATGTTATATGTAAATAATTCTTTTATATACATAAGTGGGTGATTATATTTACAATACACAGAGATACTCCCCTAAAAAAACTTTATATTTAATGAACAAACTAGATAAAATTACCTAAAGAATAAACCTTCAACTAAATATGAACATTAAAGGTAGATTTATATATAGCTTTACACTGTAATAAATGGTGTATTTAGAAAGTTATCTTATGGAATATAACATCACTTCAATATTACTAAAAATACAATAGCTTCACACCTATGTAAGTTACTTATATATATGTGTGCATGTATTTATAATGAGTAATAGCATACAACAACACATATTAATGAACACTTTTATAAATAAATATATCTCACTATACACAAAGATGTATAACATACAGTGGTGCACCCAGAGGGACGGGGGAAGTGCCCCAACATTCCCAACGAAAAAGAACAATAAACACATGAAAATCTTATGCCCTTTTACGTCCAAATTCAAGTTGTGGTATAAAAATTTTTGAAAATAAACGTTTGTAATAACTCCATGCAAAATGCCATTGATGCAGTTTTGAAGTGAGACCAAATGATATATTCTAGTAGCTATAACTTATTAAAAATATTCGCAACACTTGCGGTAACACTTTGCATCAGTGACATGTCATTTTCTTCCATACGTATTTTGAAAACCTATTGAGGATCTACCATGACACAATCACGATTGAACGGATTACTAAATATACACAGACAGAATAATATAACCATGACTGAAATAATGTAAGTGCTTTGTAAAACGAAAGGAAACTGGATTTTATTTTTAAAAAAAATTTTATAATACGTAAAGAATGTTATTGAATTAGCATTAAAAATCTTTTTATACGTTCAACTAGGCTCTCCCCAAGATGAAATCCTATAAACGCCACTGATAATGTACATACAAATTCATTCATGTGTGATTAAGAGAAAGAAAACTCAAAGGAAATATTCATTTAACCAATTCTCCAATATTTTCACCCCATTCACATTTTGTCTTCTGTTCCATAAAATATTTTTTTAAATCGATTTCAAAATTTTGAATTAAATAAGCAGTAAATGTCCGCAACATATGAAATAGACGGGAAAAATTAAAGAAATGTCAAGAATTATATCTTACAATTTTATTATACAGAAAGTAATATGAAAATTCATTACCGTGGGTTTGATACATGTATTCAACAAAATTTTAGGCACATTAAATTAAATTGGGCAAAACACGTAAATAAAAAATTAAGGAAAATAAATTAATAAAATATTTTCTCCAAAAAGCGTTTACCCCATAAAAGAGGAGCAAAACGCTTCAAACAAAATTAAATATTAAAGCTTTCATTAATGTACTTGAAATATAAACATATCGCCGCAAAAGCGAAAGTATAATTGACAAGTCTATTGTGTTTAGTTGCTTCCTTGCTGTACCAGTGATAAATTCTATTTATAAAAAAAGAAATATTAACTTCTACCCTGAACTACTGTCCATTTTAATTTTGAAATGCTTTTAAATATTTATATTTTAATATGCTATTTTTATAAAAACTATCAATCATAGGACTGGTAATAATGGTGTTTAAAATTACGCTCGTTAGTTTAAGCCTCCTTAACACGTAGGAGCTTAACATAATCTAATCAAAAAGTTCTATGGTGTCAAGTTGAATCTTTAAATTAACTGGCATTATTTGGTAAAACAAATAAATAGAATGGAACTTTCTAGATGACACGCTTACGAGCAGGGAACTATAATTTCTAATGACATAGTTTGAATTTAAAGTTTTCTGTAGAGCATAAGAAGTTGTTAACTCACTTATGGCCTGTTCACATAGGAGTCCGTTGCGTAGCGTTAAGGAAAAGATGACGTTGAGACGAAAATAAATCAATCATAGGCGTTAAAAATTTCATAACGCTACGCAACGGACTCCTATGTGAACAGGCCCTAAGTCAATCAACTCATTTGAGAAAGGAAGAGGATAATTTGATCAAATGCATTAAAATCAACACAGGAACACACAGCTTCTTAAACAACAACCTCAATTCACTCAAGTCACTCATTTTACCCCAAACTACACTCTAAAATACACAAAACAGCATCACGAATTTACAGGAGAAACAACATAGACGCCTTAATCACCTCAGCTGGGCAACCACAAATTTTCGCTAACTTGGCGAAAAATCTACCTGACCGTCTTATGCACTCTAGCCAATTTGGTAATCTGCATTTTGAAGTTACCGCTTAACATGTTATTTACAGTTAGGGCCTGTTCACATAGGAGTCCGTTGAGTTGTGTTAAGGAAAAGATGACGTTGAGACGAAAATAAACCAATCATAGGCGTTAAAAATTTCATTGCTAAGCGTTTAGAGGCATATGATTGGTTTATTTTCGTCTCAACGTCATCTTTTCCTTAACTCAACGGAACGGACTCCTATGTGAACAGGCCCTAATTCATTTTGACTCAGTTTTCTAATAATTAGGGCCTGTTCACATAGGAGTCCGTTGCGTTGCGTTAAGGATAAGATGACGTTGAGACAAAAATAAACCAATCATAGGCGTTAAAAATTTCATTGCTAATCGTTTGGAGGTTTGTCATTGGTTAAATATATTTCAATACTTTAACGCTCCGCCACGGACTCCTATGTGAACAGGCCCCTACTCTTCTGTTTAATAGGGTACTAAAAGCTATTCATTTTGTTTCTAAACGATGACACCTTAAGCTTACCTACTTGGGTGAACGGTTTCTCAGTCCCTGCGCAAGCGCAGTATCCCCGCATTTTCTCACATACGTATTATGGAAATGAGACGCTTGTAAAAGGAAAAATGTTCTGTCATCGTACAGCCTCGTGGGAAAGTATTTTGGGCTATAAAGATCGGTGCGGAATCTGTTATGCATTCGCTTTACAGAAGAAAGAGTTATCAGTCGCTCTTTTACATGGACAGCTCGCTCCCCGGACCTAACCCATGTGACATCTTTCTGTGGCGTTATTTAAAGTCCAATGTGTACCTTGGGGGAGTCTCGAACTTGGCCGCCCTGACAACATATCCCAGACTTTGAGGAACATTGCTGGTGACATGTCACGCTCGACCGTTGACAACGTAGTGTTCAGATGCAATGTGTCGCCCACCAGGGCTGTGGTCACATTGAAGGAGGATTGAAGTGAATTTGCTGTATAAAGTGGTGTTGCAGTGAATTTTCATTGTTATTCATTTGTCTGCTTACAACATTTTCTGTATTCATCCCTTATCTTTATGGCCAGAAATATCGGTTCTGCTGTCGTCTACATAGTCGTGAATTTGCATTTTGATGTTTTACTTGCCTTTTAAGTAAATTCTCGGGTACGCCGACAACAAAAGCGCCATATCATCCCCTATCGGCGACTTTTGAAACTATTTTTTTTTTCACGGAAACTCTTTCCCACATCGTCCAATCCTCTATCAATTTTGGTGGAATTCCGGCTGATAGTTCGTGCTACAGATGGCTCTGAATAGTGCCAGTTTAAAAAAATCACCCTGTATATATATATATATATATATATATATATATATATATATATATATATATATACCGGGTGGCCATAATTAAACTAACAGTGCTCACAGTGTTCTGTAGCGCGATCTATTTGAGAGAATGACGCCACATTTTGTAGGAAGATTAAACAAGACGGGGGACGAAGGATTCCGCGAAAAAATAAATTAGTTCCAAAAGTCACCGCTAGGCGAATATTTGGCGCTGTGTAATAGAAAATAGAGTGTTAACAAATGCAAATTAATACGGAATAAAATTACCTTTTATTATGCACATTTTCTTATTTAGTTCAAGTGCAATTCCGGTAACAGAACAGGTTTCCGGTCCTGTCGGGGTAATGTTCTCACAGAAGAATGGACCTACGATAAATTCCGCTGTGAACCCACACCAAACAGTTACCTTTGGTGAATGTAAGGGAATTTCTGTGACTGCATGTGGTGATTTATCATCCCAAATTCGGCAGTTCTGGGTATTCACAGTTCCATGCAGGTAAAAGTGGGCCTCGTCTCCCCATAAGATTTTCCACGGCCAAGCATCATCCACCTCCATTCTGGCAAGAAAGGTGAGAGCAAAAGTCAATCGCTTATCATGGTCGGGGTACAGTAACTCCTGTACACGGCTGATCTTGTACGGATAGAAGTTGATAATCTTTCGTAAGATTTTCCATACCGTACTGTAAGGCATATCCATATTCCGAGCTAATCCACGAGCGCTAGAGGTGGCAGCAATATTGTCTGGTCCTCTGTCGACATGGCAACTGCTTCGATTGTATCCTGTGGTACAGGTTTTCGTCCTCTGCCTGACTGAACCTTCAGAGAACCTGTTTTCTCAAACGTCGCAACCATTGCTTTTAGCCCATTAACTGACACAGGACCGTTACCTTTACGCATTTTTTTGTGCGTTCTAGAAGCACGAAGAGCGGCTGACGCGTTGCACTGGTTGAGGTAAAAGAATTTGACCAGTAACGCACGCTCGACTAAAGAAGGAGACATTGCACATAAACTTTCAATCCGATTGATTCGAAACGTAACACATTGCCTTTTAAAACCCAAGCAGCTGGCACTGTGCCAATGAATGTAACGTGAAATTTGAATAAAGAACTTCTTCTTCTGCTCAGCGTACGTGATATTGCAGATCACGAGACTTTATGTAGATTTTATGTAGATTTGTTTAGTGTTTATGTAGATTTTACGCTTTTTTAAAAGTGTTGCCATATTGCACTTGAACTAAATAAGAAAATGTGCATAATAAAAGGTAATTTTATTCCGTATTAATTTGCATTTGTTAACACCCTATTTTCTATTACACAGCGCCGAATATTCCCCTAGCGGTGACTTTTGGAACTAATTTTTTTTTCCGCAGAATCCTTCGTCCCCCGTCTTGTTTAATCTTCCTACAAAATGTGGCGTCGTTCTCGCAAATAGATCGCGCTACAGAACACTGTGAGCACTGTCAGTTTAATTATGGCCACCCGGTATATATATATATGTATATATATATATATACATATATATATATATATATATATATATATATATATATATATATATATATATATATATATATATATATATATATATATATATATAGGGAAATAACAACAAATATAATGAAGCCCGGTGGCGTAGTGGTTAAAAGCGTCAAGCTGCCACACCACAGTTCGACCCTGCGACTCGGCAAGGTCGACTCATGCCTGTCATCCCTTGAGTGAGTTGATAAAATAAGGACCAAGCATGTTTGGGAACTAACTCTGGGGGGTCCCGCGCCAGGTTGACCAACTGACCAAGACATGCAGTATGGCACCCCAAGCCCACGGTCATGAACCTGGAGATGGGCATCGCAGGCCTTGGTCCACAGTGCTGAAAAGCAATTCGGACTGTTGTGCCATGAGTTAGTTAATGATGTATAATATAAATTTGGGAGCAACTTCGATATAGGACCCCAACGGCGATATTTTGTATTGGCGACTTTTTTTTGTCGCCTAGTCAAACATCGCATCGTTAATAGCCTATGAATTACATAGAAATTTAATTTTGCAAAATATAAATTAAAAATAATACAGTAAGGAAAATAGCGTACACTTTGTAGATTCAGAAATTATAGAGAATTCTACACGGAAAGGCATGGTTAAATCAAAGTAAAAAATAAATAAGAAAAAAGCGGTACAACCTGGTTTCCGTCAAGCGACTGTCGCAAGGTTGCCGAAACGAATTGTGTGTATACCAAATTACCAATATATGAATTCTACTATACGAAAGCTGTTCCAACGGGATACGAAGTTGAAAATGGCGTATTTCATCGGTTTACAATCTGGAAAAGCTTTTATTTCAGTTTAGAACACACGCGACTGTGGCAGAGTAGCCGAAATGAATGCTGGGATACCATATGCGCCAAATGTAAAATGTAAAAAGTCGCAATACAAAATATCGCCAGTGGGGTCCTATATCGAAGCTGTACCCTCGTACAGACAGAATACGCCATCGAAGTGGGACGCCATTTTCGGCTTTGGAGACCAGAACTAATCGCTCCCGTGTTAACGTCCATAGAGGAAAATTTCGAGGATTTTTTACTTCAAAGCCAATATTTTTTAACTCTTAAAACCTATTGAAATGTATACCGAAGAACGTCAACTTAATTTTAAAAATACTTTTAACCGTGTTCCAAAAGTAATATTTAAAGGAAATTGAAAGGTTTCTTTGGAAATCGGCTGTTTTACGCTTTGTGAGCAATCATTTGGCACAGAGTTGGCTGATTTTCGCCAAGTGCGAATGCTTTTGTACATTTCAGATTTATCTCTGGTTTGGCGATAAATATCTCACCAATATCTTTAGTTGCTACCAGAAGCATGCATGTGTATATTTTATTTTCTTTTATTTCCCAGTAACTAAACAGCAAAGAAAAACGATTGCTGATTTATGTCAGCCCTACTCATTCTCGTATTTGTGTTTTGCGTAGCACTTAATATAAATACCTGCTTGTCATAGCATTTCTATTTTAATATTTAATTTTGAATAACCTCTTTGCAGTCCTATTTTCAGTGTGACAAACAATAATGGAACTCTAGTTAAAAACAGGAAATCATTTTCGTACAATTTATAATATTTTAAATATTATGTAACATTTTTGTGCGATGATATTCTTTAAAAGTATTTGAACTCAAATAATGCTAAACAATCAAATTAAAAAAAATAATTTATTGCAATTACATAATAATCACAATACATTACATTAAATAATTACATTATTATGCTACTCAATCCAGTTATGTGGCAATGTTTAACTGGACAGTTTGATTTTTCGGCGAAATGTTCTTTAACACCTTTTTCTGCTCTCCCTGAAGTCAAAGAAAACATTTAAATGTCTGCCCTATATTAAATCTGGATTGAAGGCCCAAGGTAGCTTAGTGGTAGCGCGTCGGCTTTCGGTACTGAAGGTGCTCAGATCGAATCCCGAGCGCCATTAAATACCTTCGTGTCTAGGCCGGATATGGCACGTTACGTTCGTAGACCGGAAAGTCATTCTATGAGGTCAAAGGGGGTGGGAGAAGGTACGATCCCCCCAGATACGTCACCCTTGGGGATGTTCGGTCAAAATTTAGGTGGCACATGGCTAAGTTGGACTGGCTTGAATACTATATTACGACATACTATATTCAACAATCACTTTATAAGAGTATAAATAAATATGTTTCTATAAAAATCAATAAACTTTTTTATGTTTACTGACCATTCAGCCTTTTTCACTAATGGGACAATTAAAGTAATATTTGGTGTCCAAATAATGAGATCATAAATATCTCTATTAAGTATATGCAAACTACCTTGAATCTGATGATAGTACGTCTTACCATGAGAAGTTTTCAAATTAAAGGAGATATCACCAACAGAAAATTCATAAACTGAAATATTGTCAGATGAATGAACAGTGGCTTTTACGTTCTGCTTTATAGTCAAATACCACTTACTAGAAGAAAGAGAATTAAAGACAGCGTCATCTTTTAAAAATACAGGACGCAATTTTAATGATCTTATTGTTATCAATAACACCATCTGGTTAGCACCCTAATATACCAGTTTGATGTAAAAAGAGACTACCAGTTTCTACATTGCATTCCTTCCCATCTGCATAAATAGATAGGGCCGTTTTTTCACGCACCTCACCCCACTGAATGGCTCTTGAAGCAAAATTTTTATGTTCACCATTCAGAGTTTTTAGCAAACTAGACGGTATATAGCTTAGTTCAATTGCAGTCAAAATTGAAACTAGTTTGCTCGAAGTAAACCGCCCTTTTCGGTATGCTTCCCAAAATGGATTTTGTGCTTGTCCAGATGTCATAGAAAAGACAAACTTTTGCTTATCCTCAGTAACTTTAAGCTTCTCGAGGATGAAAGCTACTTTATCTGCAGCTGGCAGATACTGTTCACAGGATGTAATCTCGTCAAATGTTAGAACAGTATGCTCAAAGTTTTCCTCTTCATTGATACGCAGGAACTGAAATAGAGGAAGAGATGATTCCATTTTCATGGCAGTTCTAAGCCAGTCTTTTCCTGCTGCTGAAGGTTTTCTTTTAGCAGCAACAAATTTGGATTCACCGAAAAGGTCTGGCAAGGCTTTCACTTTCTCAGGATCTTTCCGTAAACTCCAACTGCATGAAATTATATATACACCAAAATGAACTATCATTATCTACTTCGAAAGCCAACAGGAAAATTATTCAGAAGTAATCGTAAGTGTAGGAATTTGATATGTTTCAGTTATAAAAAGTCAGATTTATAACTGAAATACTAGGTAAATACTAGTCAATCAGAAGAACATCTATTTTTGAAATAGGCAAAAGGAGAATTGAGAGAAAAAAAAAACACAAATTAAACTTACTTCGTTTTATTTTTCATTGATGCATGAACACATGCACGTATAATCCCACACGGATCGTAATAAAACGAAAGAAAAAGATGATGCTTTGAAGTGGGAAGACTTCAAAGCATCTTGCCATCGTTTTATTAAATTAAAATTCCCTCTGAAAAAAGGACAAATATCGTAAGCTGTCGTCATTGCACACGGCTAACAGACACCGGATATGAATTAATCTAAACAATCCCAAAATGATTTGGCATCTTTGATTTAGAAGGTTTCCATACAAGGGTTATCATAATTTTCTATTTCAATACGCTTATCGCTTACTAGGCAGCGTTTGGCAAAGTGAAAAATATTTATTGTTTTTCTCATTGAAAACGGCGTGTCCAGGCATATTTTTTATAAAAAATCGCAGATTTTAAATAAACTAAGGTTTAAATAGTAGGAATTTCTATAAGTACGGATAGGTTTCGAGCAAGAGTCTCCGCAAAAAGCAGGCAATGCTAATCTCCATAGAGTTTCCTAGTTTTGTTCTCCAAAGGTCTCTAAGATGGCCGCCTCATTCCGATGACAAATACTCTGTCCATCGGATACGAGGCGTTCCTGATGGCAGATAATGCTTGTTTAAAAGCAGTAAGAACAAGACGTTTGTCGTACTTATTTTCTAATATCTAAGGTATTTTAGAAAGTCGGTATCCGAATTGTCCTCGCAACTAGGGACCGATGATTTAGCAGGGGCTTGGCGAGGAGGTTCCTTTTTACCAGAGACTGTGCTCGCAAATGATATTCTTGGGTCAATCGTTTTACTTACAAAGGTGTTGGGAGAGGTGACATTCACAATTTTAGCTTAAATATCGGTTGGATTATTTTTCCTATTTTTCTTCCCAATCGAGGGGAACTTAATAACTTTACTTTCGAGGGGCAATTCCTGTAGTTGGCCGGATGTGGTCCCCCCCCCCCAGTTGGCGCACTTACATGGATCTTCTGGCGTTTTTATACATAAAACTGAGCCAGTACTGTGAGCCTCACCACATTTTACGCAACGAGGTGCAAGTCTACATGCAATACTAGAGTGGAAGAAACCCTGGCAGTTTAGCATTGGCTAGGGCCTTTCATTCCGTGATATTTTTCGATATGGACTTCCGTCCCAAACATGTCGGTTATACTGTAAATTTTGACAATATCCTCGGTTTTTAGAACTTGTACGTAAAAGAGTGGCAGGGGTACTCTTTTGGACTTTGGCCCTTTGAACATAGGTGTTACTTTAACATTTGAATAACCGAGCTGTTCGAAATATGACTGAATTTGATTCGGGTGAGTACATGCAGGTAGGTCTCTGACAACCCCTTTAAAGGTTTGTCCTCATCTAACATGTACGTTTTATGTTCAATGTGATTATCTTCAAGATATCTGGTGAGCGCTCGATATTCCGAATGAAGGTTAATAGTAAGACGAAGGTACTTACCTTGCATAGCTGAGTATAGTGAAGGTGCCACTTTCTCCTAAATCTTAGATAAATGAGACTGCCAAGAATTGTTAGGAATTATTAAGATATGAGGAGACTTCTTAATTTTAGGAGCACTTACAGTTACTTGTTGGGTGATCATGGTACCAGTATTAGTATCATCTGCCTCCACATCAGTGGGTATATGGGAGTTAATAATAACTGGGATGCTATTGTGCCAGGGTGTTTGTCTAGTGCCAGGGTGTGTTTATCATAAGGACCACATCTCTCAAAAACAAACCTTTGTTTAATGATAATGTCGGCACTGTTAATAAAGAGATTCTTTCATTAAACTTAATAATATTTTTACAACATTTGATTTTTCTTTATGTTTGGCACCAAAGTTTCAAATTTTTATAAAATTTATTATTTCTCTTTAAACTTTTAAAAAATTTATCGCCTTTTATTACTGTACTTGCGTCTTTCTACATAAGTATCGATATTAAAGTTTATTACTAACAACTTTATATTTGTAATTTGGTTCTGATTTTAACGTAGGATTACGTTCCTCAATAACGGTCCTTCGGAGAGAAAAAAATTGCTCTGCGTCGCGAGTTTTAATTTTGGCCTAGTAGCAGTAAACAGTTAAACAGAAAATGTACCAAAATGCGTTAAAAAAAAGAGGTAAGAAAACGATAAGTAATCCTACGTTAATAACCCACGGTAGTTTCGTTATACCTGAAATATTTTTTATCTCTAGTCAAGTTTAAACACCATCTGAGAGCTTTTGTGTTACACAGATGTTTTATTTTTCGTTCATTAAACGGAGGACATAACGCAGCTCCATAAATACACTCGAATACATTACAACTTTTCATGATAATTTTCATTTCAGTCATATTCAACTTTACGTATCGTCAGTTTGTCTCCCTTCCAGACGTCTATAATGCGTTACTGCCACTTCATCTTACGGTTCCTCAGAAAGAGAATCTGAAAATACGTAGAACATGAATATTTACATAAAGTACATATGTGTTATTATATTATGTTGAGCTTAAATATAGTTTGATATCATATGCTGTGGACAAACGCCAGTTTCTCAGTACGAGAAATAGATCAACTCAATTCATTTCTGTGATCCACACTTATTTTGGATAGGATAGAAAAATAAGTTGTTTGTCATGAGACGTGATTTTGATTCCATTTCTAAGCACTCTCGATTTCTTCGTTCTTTCAGGTTAATTTTCGCATTACAACATCCTCTTTACTTTTGTGGCAGTTCCTCCAAAGCTCACATTGTCCTGAAATATTTGAAGATTTCTCAATGTTTATTAATGTGATAAATTTTAAAGATCAAGAGGCGCCTTCACACGAGAATTGTTGCATCTGCAGCCCATTGACTGTTATCTTTACATAACATCCTCCTAACCACACATGGAGTGTAGAAAACAGAGCAACTTTTCGGTTTTCGAAGGATAATCACGCGTATTTGAAACACTGATACACGTGATACTTGAAATAAGAGTGTCAATGATTAAGATAAACTTAATTTTACACATTTTTCTTAAACTGCGGAGTATTCAAAGTTTCAAAGCATCTTAATAACAAATATACGTAGGGAATTAGTTAAAACTGCTTTGAAGTACGAAGTACCTAATTCCAGAAACATAAGCGAAAGACAATTTACACATAAATATAACAGTGAAAATATCCGTTATTCTAGATTCTAGAACGTCTGTTTTTCAGAAACATTCACAGAAGATTCAATGTGTCATGGATTAAACAATATAATGAGTGGTGCAAGACCAAGATATTAGAGCAAAGAAGCCAAAAATATTTTTGAGTGAATTATTTCAAGAGTAGCTTTCAGGAATATATTTTAAGTGGTAACGAATGATGAAGGAAAACGGTGCCTCTTGGCGGTATTAGAGGAATTTTGAAAAGTTTGGCGACATCTGGACAGCCAATCGGATTTGACCTAGGCGGCGTTGTTGTCATTTCCGGTTCTAGAAAAACATCCGTATTATTTCCGGTTCTAGAAAAAAAATCCGTATTATTTCCCCGACGCTAAGCCTATGTGTGCGGCAAATTCAAAAAGAATTTGCAAGTCAAAGATTTAGATTCCCTTATGCGCAATTGCCCCAATTTTATCCTCGCTTGTGATTTTAACGCTCATCATTACTCCTGGGGCTGTAGGAGTTTTTGCCACCGCGGCACTGCACTTAGAAGATGGGTCGATTATAATTTGGCTTCAGTAATCGCACCCGATGAATCCACCTGCTATCGTGAACGTAATCCGTCCATCATTGATTTCGCAACCACCCGCAACTTCCCCATCCCTCATAAAATTAACGCTATTAAGGACCTCTCATCTGACTAAAGGATATATTAGGAGGGATAAGGAGAGATTAAGACTAAAGAAAATACAGGAAAAGGTTACTTTTTATATCCCAAAATATTACATATGCCTTAACAACATCTTTTCTCTTGAAAAATGGGGAGGGGGCAATTTTCTGAGACTGACCCTGCGGACTCTTCACCCTAGTCACACCTACTACAATAAATTAAGGCTGTTTAACAATAGCAATATTTTGATTTCATTTACAAATCGTGTGTAGCGAAATAAGAAATATCTGACATACCATCTGGAGGCATGTCGTATTCTCCTTCTTCGGGTGGCATATCGTATACATTGCCCTCTGATACGAAGGACGTTTTTTCGTCAGATTTCAAGTTTTCTTGTTGCGAGAGGTCCGATTGTCGCGATTTTCTCCAATCCCGTCTCCTACTTTCAGATGACATGTTGGGAACGGCTCTTGTTGCAGAAGACGAAGGTTCGAAGCCCGTGCTATAATGTTTTGGCACATCCTCGACCATTTCGTCCTCTTTGGACCCAACCGGAACGTCATCATAGATGTTTTTAGCTTCACTTTCACTTCTCCTGAAACTTCGCCGTATAGGAATCTCATACGAGGGGCTGTCGGATTTTTTAGAAATTGGTACTTCGTAGAAATGTTCTGAACTTTTTTCGAGCGGAAGCTCATACAAATGGTCCTCGGCGCTTTCCCGTTTGAGCTCAGACGAAGTCTTCCTGGGTCTCTGCAAAGTTGAAATATTATTCATTAATTACTTCATCGTTTGTTGAAGTTATAGTTTTTCTTGAAAATTTTTGCTCTTCATGTAATTCATAATTCTGCAAAAATCCGATTATGAAATAAAATGTTATAAATTTTAAAAACAAAATGAAATATTCGTTTCATGAACGGATGAACCGGATGATATAAAAACCATAATCCAACTTCCAATTATCCTTGCATGATTTGGATGCATAAGTACGGATGATCTAAAGAGCAAAAATACCGATATCCCAACCCCCGAATTTTCGTGCTAATGAATTGGTCTATATAAATTAATGGCCGGATGTGAGCGCCGATGTAAGCACCGATAGTCCAAGTCACAATTATCATTACTGATATTAATGCACGGGTGTGCACGAATGATCTAAACACAGTTCCTTCAAGAATATCCGCAGAAAAAGGAAGAAGGAAATAAGTATAGAGAAACTTTAAGTGATCTAAACTAGTGTTTAATTGATTTTCACTTCTTCAGAGGGCAAAAATCTGTTATATCCCGTTGTGTAAGAGCTATGTAGACGTTCATTCGGAAAAGTTATTAATTATTTCAAATCTTAATCTTCTGCAATGTACGGATGATCCGCAAAAGGGACCCCGGATAATCGTGAATTCAGAGTACCAAAATAGTACTTAACGCCAGAATGCATTTAAACAATATTGTTCCGTTTTCCTGGGTTCGATAGGATTGAATAAAATCTCTCCAGAATGTGCACACAAAATAAAATTTATTATTCTGTAAATTCTTCAGGCGCATACACAAATTTGAACAGAAAACACGTAACAACTGTCTTCTGTACAGCAGAAAACTCTAAAAGTGAAAGGATAACAGAGTCTTCAATACAATACACGCCTAAAGCACTTTTATAATACATTCAATTCTCAGCAGAAAAGGACACAAAGAGTTCCAATGCCAATGTCAGGTATATTTAGACTTCCAAAGCGCCCCCTATCGGTCAGTTAGCTAGATATTTCCAGAAGCTTCCAGAAAGGTCTAGACGGCAAGTTGGTGACCATTTGGCGCCATATCGCCAAATTTGGCGACCAAAATAAGTCACCAAGTCCTTCGCCAATTTGGCGATAACTCTCATATTTGGCTAGATTACCATAGACTCGTAAAATTCGTAACAATATATTTAATACATCAGAAATAAAACAACACAGTTACACAATCACGAATGACAATAATAAGGCGAAAACATTAGGTTTACAGGCATTATCAATTAAAGGATTAATCTCGGGGGAGGGGGGGGGCTAGGGTCAACTCACACTGTTATCTCGTTCATGGTTCACCTCTGGCTTTTCCGTTGTTACCGTACGGTGGCGCTACTCTTTCTGCTGATGTTGCTCCCGTATTTGTTACAGTACTAGTATTTAAAACTTTTGGAATGATTTGTTGTAATTTATGCAGCACAGTGTGAGTGTTATTTATTTAGCCGCATTATCAAAGATTTTACTACATTTGGCTACTCTTCAATATTTCATCAATACATACCGTAGCTTCTCACAGTCTTCTAAAGCTTTATCTTATAAATAGCTAATGTCTGTCATGGAATTGTTTGTAGTATGTTATTTTCTTTTCTATGGAAGGGAACCTTGTGAGGGAACAAAATAATAATAAGAGAATTTCTCATATCGCTGGGATAATTTTGTTGAGGTAGAACACTAGCTCGAGGTTCAAGATCCGGGTTCCATTCCCGCCCTTAGCAAACTGTAAGGACAGTCTCCAAGTCATGTGATATTGTTTCACGCCTCGGAAACATCATTTAACATACCACAAAAATTGTTCTGGTTTGAGTGTAAATAGAAGAAAAATATGACAATTTAGTTGGTTAACTTGTGATTAATTAGTCAAATAAAGAGCCAGTAAAATTAACTTTTAAATGATGAAATTAAAAAAGATATACCCTGCTGTTTTACCTATGTCCGAAAACAATTAATTCTATGGATTTGATTTTATTGAAAAGTATGGGAAATTATAAATATTAATAAGATATTATCGAGCCACAATTAGCAAACAATAATCTTTTGAATTTTATTATTTTGCCTTCTAGTAGAAGCAGAAGATACATGAATTCAGCAAAGCTTAATTACATGCCATAGTAACGTTTTTATAAACGCAAACTCACTAAGAACCGTTTCCTATTAAAATAGCTCTATAGAAATGATTAAAATTTGATTATAAAAACTTATGAAATCCATTCTTTAGATTACAAATATATTTTTGTCCTCCATTCTTTAGACTCGAGGTTTTATTAACCTTACAATATTTATTGTCTGTCTCTCGTCATATTTACATGACTTGAGATAGATATGTCCCGTATTCAGATTTAATACGTTGCACTCTTTCTTTAAACAATACAGAAAAAACGAAAGTCTATTGAGACAATTTTTAATAAAAATAAGTTTGATTAATGACCATCTGTTTCAAGACACAGAATTGATATTTTAAAGAATGAGCGCGTAGAATTTATCTCTAACAGGAAAAGTTGAAGAATATTGACTTTTCTATCGGATAATATTTCGTGATTTCGCATATATTATTTGACTTTTTTTATACCATTCATAAGCTGCAAGGTTTAATATCTTATTGTGTGAGTGCGGAAATCGTTTAATAATATGCATGCACGTTAATGCTATTGGCCAATACATTTTATGTGTGGCAGCCGATAACTGTATTTAATAGTTTTCAGTTCTCGGATGCAGTGGACGACTGTGAAATTACCGTATTTATCGAACCATAAGACGTACCTTTTACATAAAAAAATCGACTTAAAATTGGGGTGCGTCTTATAGTCCGAAGGTAACATCAAAATAAAATGAATATTTCATTATATATTATATATAGTTTACATATATTATTTATTACATTATATATATATTTTTTCTTTATTAAGTAAGAAAAGAAGAAGTTTCTGTTTCAGATGTCACATTCGAAGGGTTTTGTGTTGATCAAGAGCAAGGAAAATTTTTCTTCAGCCTGAGGCAAGAATTCATAGCTGAATATTCTAAAACAAGGTCCATTAGGAAGTATTCCAAATGATGTTTCCCATGTGATGCAGTGAAAGAAAAGGTTGATTACTTTTTAAAAAATTGGTCAGTGAGTTAAAATTAAAAGATATTTTTATATAATAAGAAAAAAATAAAAAGTTAAGCAATATTGGATAAAAATTGCTGTTATAAATAGTGAAAAGGTTTAGGAATTCCTCGCTATACAGAAGCAACCAGGGAGCGGTAGAGAATCTTGAACAGTCTTGCTATCCGATATACTCAGAGAATGCAAACTATCTGCTTCCTCAAGGAATAATAAGGAACAAAAACACGATCAGAGACCTTTTTATCGGTTTTCTACGCTGAATATCTGGCGAACGGCGTTCTGTGATTGGTTTCTAGATTCTGTCATATGCAAATTTCCTCCGTGCGCCCCGATCGTGTCTTTGTTGGCCGTTCGCAGAGCTGTTTCTTGTGCGTGCATAACGCGTCCATTTTTTGTGATACACGTACCGTTCCAACGCTTAGTAGGGTTTTCGCATACGCTGAGCATTTTGCGACGGGAAAAAGTGGGCGTTGCCATTTAAAAATTTCAAGTTTCTATACCTATATCCATAACCCTGAGCGTCACTGTGTTGCTGTTCTCAAAATCCCGAGCTCATACCTCTGAATAACTATATCTGAAATCTCATCTCGATAGGTTGAAAGGAACGGCTGCTAGAGGTCCATATATGGGCAAAGTTTCTTTATGACCACCCGGCATATATATATATATATATATATATATATATATATATATATATATATATATATATATATATATATATATACATAATGTAGAGCCATTTTTTGGTAGTTTTTGTGAATATGAAGCTCACTACCCTCCCCGGGCCAAAAATCTGTCTGGCCCAAGCATTTCTGCCATTGATTCCAAAATTACCTTCTCTGGAATGTCTGGCGTAATATCCACATACACAGGCGGTTCAGAAGGCTTTCTCGGCACTTCGTAGGTATCTTCCTCAGCCTCAAAGTCTCCGATTTCTGCGTATATGTGATCCTCCGAATCAGAGTATTGGGACGCACTGTCGTCTACTTTGTCACCACCTCCTGACGCCAGCAAAGGTTTAGACGAGCGGGCATCTGTTCCACTTTCTACTATTCCTGCCTAATGTTAAATTTATAATCACGTTTTTTTTCATTGTTGTTACTACATTGTGAAAGTTAAGATAAACAATTCTTATGTCACGAGTTTATGTCGACGAGTCTCGAGTCGCGCCACTTTCAACGGAATAAATGACTCGGAATACGCTAAGTGGCTTCGCATCTCTCAAGTCGCGTGACCCGGTCCCTTATTAGCTACTTTCTACGCACACAGTCAGTTTGTGTTTTCAGTTTAGCATGTAAAACGGAATAAGGCAGGAGCAACTGACGTCATATACAATGACAAATATACAAGCGGCTAGATTATTCCGTTCAGCAAAAATTGCTTGCATGCTTTAAACTATAACCAAATTCCTTGATGGTTGAACGACAATTTAATTTGATGTTTTAACCTTTTCAGGGGCAACAACCTCCACCGTTTGCACGGTGCAGATTCCCCCCCCCCCCCCGATTTTTTTAAGCCTAAAAAAAAATTTAAAATTTTCCAATTAAAGGTTGAATAATGTTTTTACTTCTTTAAACTGATAAGAGATGGCAGCACTAACCCTTTTTCTGCTCATTTAACTGGAATACATTGAATGCAAGTGAAAAGGAGACTAGATTTAGGCGTTCGCACAGTACGTACGGCGCTCCTGAAAGGGTTAAAGGAAAATTCTAACGGAAGTAAATAGTCATTTTGCTTGTCTGCGTTCACGTTGTTTTAAAAAGCGAATTAGAGTTACCGTTTTATGCCTGGGGCAAATTCTTACCACCCATCTCCTTTACCACCTTCAAATACAATCAGACAACCCGCACATGTTGTTAGTTTGCAGTTTTCTCCATGCCTTATTAATCGTAGAAAGTACTCGTCACGTGTCGCTCAGTTCAGTATCTAATTGTTCGAAAGTGTGACACAGGAATTCTGATATAAGTCCATATGTACAGGCATAGCATTTAAATATTTTAATATTTTCCCAAGAAATTATTATCTCTAAACACCATGAGAGAATTCCGCGAGAGAATGAAATGTTAAATATGATTGAAAGACTAGAGTATTTTCTAAACTTTTTTTACCACTTAACTTTTATTAGATCAGTTTTCGTAAACCAGTGTGCTAAGCACTTATCCCGAGGACATTCAGCTGCATACACCATGAGTTTTGCTGGATTCCCTATTATCGGAGCACTCAGAAGATGAAACAAAGCTGCCTCCAACGAAGGAACAGCTCTGAAACACCCATAAACTCGGGGAACGCAACGCAGGGATAACTGGATACACAGAAGGCCTCAGGCATGTTAACAAAGATTTTAACGAATTTATTTCAGACTTGATACTTGCATTGAATTTTAACTCGAGTGTTATTATATGTGATGTCAATTAAAAGCAATGAATTTTTTCAAGATATCTAAATCGATACTAGTTTTCAGTCTGATAATAATTAGAGACGCCATACTATGGTAATTAGAGACGCGAATTTCCACTTAGCGGGCCCGGGTTCGAATCCCGGATAAGGCATAGAAGTTTCTGCTCTGTCCCATCATAGGGAGCAGTGTTGGCTCCTATGTAGTGCTCCCATAATAAAGTAGCCTACAAATTCACGGTGTGGATGGGTCAATATTAGGGTTTCGATTTTGAGCAATTTTTTTTAAACCCGGGTTTCGGGTTTGACGGTTTTTTTATTTAAAACCCGGGTTTTCCCGGGTGTACTTGGTTGGTTTCAGGGGGTCAATAGCAAAGAACTAAAATAATAAATAGTTTATTAGAAACATTTAATTTATTTCAGAATCTCAAATGTAAAAAATAACAGTAAATAAATTTAAAGTTAATAAAATATACATATATGTATAACATAAATAAAAATGGTACAAATATCTCATTTTTTATAAAACTTCCTTACGATCATCATTACATTTAACGTATCATCATTGAGTCGGCTTCAGAGTTTATTAGCAAAGAGACCCATTACATATAAAATGCGCGTTCTGCTTCCACCGAAGTTGGTCGAATTGTTGTTAAAGACCTGAAAAGTTTATAAACTAAACACACCCAAACACAAACCACAGACAGCAGGCATGGTCGTGTAGCTGAAGTACTGCGCTAACGTACGTGCTGCTGGGAATCCCCAACTCATAAACTTTAGTGAAATATAGCTATGGCGTACGACGCCGCCAATATATCCATCTCACTTCGTCTCGTATTTTTTATTCATTTGTTTGAGAGCCGTACCACGAGTCCGACTTGTTAAATTCGGTCTTGGTTCCAAATTAAGGAATATAATTGGTATTCTACTGTATTATATAAAGAACTAATTCCCCGGATTTACATTAAAAATTCCCCAGGTTTCGGGTTCGTAAAATCTTTGAAAAACCCGGGTTTTCGGGTTCGGGGTAACCCGGGTCAAAAACCCTAGTCAATATCCTCAGGATGAAGTACCTGCCGTGCTGAAAAAATAAACATACTGTCAATGTGAAGTATGATAAGTCAATAATTATCAGTTAATAATCAATAGTTTAATGTTAATTCCTTGTGAATATTGTCATGTTTTTCATTATGCAAAACACACTTTCAAAAGTTTGAATATATATCTGTAGCCAGTGAGACAAATGAACATTTATTTTTATTACCTGATCTGAATCACCTTTGCTTTTCCAGTAGCGTACGAGTAAAATGATAATGATAATCCTATATTTATAAAAAATATGACTGGTTAAAGTTGAAAGCTCATACGTTATACATGTACTAATACAGTGAACCATGAATAAACATGAAGTTAAGAAGCTAAAACTGCTCCTTCTGTTTGTCCATGTAATGACTACTAACGAAGATGTATGTTTAAGAGAAACATTTTTTGAATCTGTATCATGCCAATCATTATCTCAGGTTTCAGGTTTAACGACCTGTAATTAAATTGTCACAGCCTTATAAGTGTATAAGGGCCTGGAAGAAGAAATAAGTGCTTCAACTCCGATGGTCTAAAACCCTTATCTAGCTGTTTGCATTCGTTTCTACAGCTTAAGATATGTTCTCAATGTTAACGGCTAAGAAAAGTATTTGTTACTTTCCTTTCGATTTGATATACGAGTACAGATAACAGTAGCGACTACACAACAGTTTTCTCTTACCGCTGATCCCACGCATATCGTTCAAGATATTATCACTATGAATTAGTTTCCCGTTTACCGAACACTTGACTTTTCTTCCATGGTGTTGAAAGAAAAAGTGTCAAACTCGTTCAGTCAAGAGAATTTGCCTACGTATTACAATGGACATAATAGAGGAAAATTGTTTAGCATTACTTATCAGTTTTCAGAATGTTGAAGTTAAAAATAAGTTTTGTGAGCTTTATTTGATCAAGAAGATAAATGTGACAAAATATTATATTCTCAACGTGCTTTACAAGAAAAATGTATTTAATAAGCTCATTTGATGCAGGGATAGCTAAACTAAACTATCAAAGCGATAAATTTGATTACAGCATGAACAGCAGAAACTACTTGTACCATGAAATGTTTTTTACTGAAAACACACTTGTATATGTGACACGCACACATAATATGCATGCATGTGGGCATCACATATAAACATCATTTGTATCTATATACAGCAAGATTAAGAAAAAACTTCACGCCTTTTCCAATATCAATCTTGTTTTTAATTATGGATAATGCTCTCATCTTGACTTAAGATCAATCGTTTTGAATCGTTTAATTTTTCTTTAAAACATTTCTCCCCCCCCCCCTTTTTTTTAAACTTCAGACACTCTGTAGAGAATTTCTGAAAAACCCTTATGATCTCCAGAATCTCCACTAGTATCTATTTCATTAAAAGTTGCCATCTCTTTTTAAACTAGACCCAACGTTCATTCTTAAGAGTGCCCATAAAGTTGTTGGCTATAAAAATTCAACACTGATCTTTTGCTGTCAAAATCCTTAGGATGATCAATGTAAAGTGACTCCCATACCCATTATCATGTTTTTTCTGAGACAACGAGAAAAATGCTCCAAGTGACAAATACCTGAATTGTTCATTTCTCATTCAGAGAGACTTAAAGGTTTATTAAAGGTGTCATTTAATAAGTGGATTCCTTTTCCGCTGTTTAGTTGATCTGACCAAACTGTTGGATACTATTACTATATTCTAGCATTGTGCTTTCGTCATTTTCTGAAGACGTTATTTCAATTACTGCGAAATACCTCGTTTCTAAATTCCATATTACTGATAATGCATATATATCATATATAGAGAGAAAGATATGTAATGTATGTGTGCGGCAAAAAAAAAATGGTTACGATTTTCCCTATTTTAAATGCGTAAACTACTCTTTACTGATCCTCTGTTCTTAGTATATATAGCTCATCACGTATACATCTACACTACGAGCTATTTATTAGGACAATGTCGAAGCTTTCTAAACACTTCAATTATAGATTTAGCTCTTTGAAAAGTCCGAAGTCTGTACTACCCTAAGCATGATGTTGCTTTTGTAAAATAAACGAGTGTCTAAATTATCTCTGCTTATCTATAAATATAAAACGGTTCTATAACTGACTGATTCACTGACTGACTGACATACAACGCACAGACCAAACCGCTGAAATTTTGCATGGCGATTCTTATAGTGTAGGAGTGCACTAAGAAAGATTTTTGAAAAATTCTTCTTAGATTTTTTAAAATTAAATTTTTAAGTTGTTTTTGTAACTTTTTTAAAGTTTGCATTTAAAATAATAATTTGAGGGTTATAAAATTTATACCACGAGAAAGATCATAAAAATTCCTTTAAAATGAAATCTTTTTTGAATCTTTACCTCCATTTTCTGATTTTTGGTGAATTTTTAAAGATTAATTTTTAGAATTTAATTTATTAAATGCTGATCACGTTATTTCTTTTTCTGATACTTTAAATTAATTTTTCGTCACGTTCATAGCAACGAAATAGACAAAAAAAATATTTTTTTTTCTTGCTAATCCGGCAGACGATTGGAAATTATCCAAAAAAATATTAAAATACAGTAAATGATTTGTTCCACAAACTGTACTATATTAACTGTACTATATTCTTTAGTATGTCCTATTAGATTTAATTTGAATATTTCCTTCTACATTATTTTGTCTATAGAAATATCCCTTCCGATTTTTTTATAAATATATTTTTTCGTTTTGCTTTACATCAATTGCATACATTGATCGTTGTATTTATTATAAATATATTTAAACATATTTTTTGCATTAATTGCATACATTGACCGTTGTATTTAATTTGAATGTACTCCGTAGCGAAGTACGGGTTTTCAGCTAGTACTTAATAAATCAAGGTATTTTGCTCACCATACGAATGCTATAATGACACCTATGAGAGCAAATATCGCAGCCCATGGTGGGGTCTGTGCCCCCGAAGGATGGCCTGATTCGTCGAAATCTAAACGAAAAGAAATGCTGCCTCATTAATATGTAAATTAGTTTATTGAATGCTTTGTTTTAAAATTTCGAGTTGGATAATAGAAAGTTATTCTATTGCTTAGCTTAAAAGTTTAGGGCGTTCTGAGTTACTTAGATTTTTCTAAGTTTTAGGCAATTTCGCCTCAGAAATTCTATATTTACTGTTCCAAAGAAAAATCTGACATATACAGAAGTAAAAATACTCAACGTCACATTTTATATGGAAAGAAAAAAAAACGTTGATTGGGGTTGAGATGAACTGTTTGCATTCTCTCTCACTGCCAGACTACGCGGTGATAGAGCAGTACCCGTTCTCTCTCTCTCTCTCTTTTTAAGATTATAGAACTTGTGTTAATTCAGCTAAACTTACCCGATTGGTATAAAAATTCCCTTTAACTTCTGGAGAAGTTTTGAAACTAAAAAAAAAGTTAAGAGGAGGAAACTCTTTCATTACTCTGAGAAATAATTCTAAAGGAGAATTAGTGTCTTAGTTGTGGGCAGGTAAAACTTTAAAGTCGTACAAATTACGAATTGGAGAGTAAAAATGCGTAAACGACAACATCTTAACATTTCATTGCAAAGGAATACACCGCTCAATGGTTGAAATTACAGATTTTGGATATTTCGAACACTGACTAATGCCAGCAGTTTTGATAGCAACTCACGAATCCATAAAACTTTTCGCAGTATTCAAATAGTGATAAATTATACGTGTCTAGTCGTAAACTGCCCGACGGTACTTGTTAGGGCCTATCAGAGATGTATTCGAAAAGCTCACTTAACATTGCCTGCCACAAGGGTCAGGAGTGAGCAAAACTTTCTACCGTTATTTTCGGCGGATTCTCACGAAGCTTGCAAAATGTTATAGATTTGATGTTATACACCTGAGGTCCCCAATTATCCAATTTTGCTGCGAGGAACTTCAAAACAATCGGACAGCTGCATTCAGATACATTATCACAACTGCACTCAGATGCAAATCTCCTTCTTACACTTACACGTTACTATTGGCGGCTGTTTGCAGCCGACAGTAATAAATAATGCATAAGACTCTGCAAATATTTTTTCTTTCATTTACTGAGAATTCGCATTAAGTTTTCCCAATTTCGAATATGCAATAAGTTACACGGGTCAAGTAAAAAATTATCCTACGCTGTTGCAAGAGACTGGTCCCAAGTGTATTCGTACAGACGATACTCTTCTTACTTCCTTATAAATATATGCGAATAACTGCTGGCCACTATTCGTTACAAAAACATTTCGTCCGTCTTGCGAATTATCGTGAAACTTGACAGCATTCAAAATTCAACTAGGTACACCATGTCACGTCGAAAATTGTTATCTTTTCTAATGAGAGCCGACCACAAATGTATTCATACAGATCATCCATTTCGAACACAGGTCAGTTGCTAATACGCGTAAGGAATGCTAAAAACTTTCTCCTCACTTTTTAGCAGATTCTCAAGAAACTTCATAAACGTTCTAATTCAATAAATTACACGCCTATAATCTACACATATAACTGTACAGAAAAAGGACCATTACAGGCGATTTCATAAATACCATACTTATCAGCCGCTATTCGCGACGGCATTATACTAAAAACTTCTGTCAGTCTGCATTCCCAGAGAACTCAGTCTAAATCTATTAAATAGTCTAAGTTCAAAAAGTTACATGTGCATAGAGGAAATTATCTTACTGTACTCTGGCCGCCGATCACAGAGTATTTTACAGATCTTCTCCTTCCAACATTTTCGTGTTGTCGGTTGTTATACACACTAGGAATACAACAAAACCCTTAACTGTTCTCTTTAGCGGAATATAGACGTTAACTGACACCAAATGTGCTTAAAGATCCGATCAGAAGTGTATTTATAAAAATTGTCCCCTTCTTTTATATTCGAGTATACTCGAATATAAATATTGGTAGCTATAAGTGGCTTTATCAGATGTTCCTTTGTAGTGCTTTCGATAAGTTCTGCAAGTACAACATCTATACATGAGGTTTTAAAATTAATTTACTCTGTTGAGCTTAAGTCCTGCCAAACTTTATTCACTATAAATTCCGAACAAAACTTTCCCCAATTTTCCGTTCGCAGTTATGCGTTTCTTTTATCTCAGTTTTGAGGCATAAGAGAGAAACAGGAGAGTAGAGACTAATTTTTAGAACATACTCTTTTAAAACAGTCATTAATCATGGCCTGTTGTGATCTTATACTTAGCAGGTAAGAATATATTTTTAAATCTAAAAAAAAAATAGCAATTGTATTTAAACTAAACTTCATACAAACACATGCTTCTTCCGAGTCGGCGCCTTGAGCCAGCGTCTTTTTCCCTTCAGGACATGGCCAACAAGAATCGGCTGCTTTTTTGTCCATGTAAAAATCTTTTGGACATAGATAACACACGGAGTCCTGACCACTCGTATAGCTTCCTGGGAAACATGGAACTACAGAGAGAATAAAGTTCAACACGTAATTAATTACAACGAATTATATTTTTCAAAAATTATCGAAAATTAACACGTGAGACAAAATTGCGAAAGGAATTAATAAGTCTAAGCTTAACTATTCTAATGAGATAAAATTTCTTTCCTGTTGAAGGGTTTATCATATGCCTAGTATTAAGGTATATATAAATATTACCAATATTGCAATGGAGGAATTCAATGACCTTGAAAATTTATTTCATCTTTCGATTAAAACTTCGTCTGTCTACATTATATTAGAAAAATTAGAAAAATTGCAATTTAGTGTTAACTCAATTTACTTTTGTAGCAAAAGCTTTATCAAAGTAAGTCACATTCGTCGCTAATTTGAGTTAACCCTATACATGTAAGACTGGAGAATGTAATGATGATTTAAAATGTTAAAAGTATGTTAATATTTACAGCATCGATCTTGATCTATTCGATGTCCAGGTGGGCAAATTCCATTCTCTGTTGGTATAGATGCTGAAAAGAATTAAGAGTTTCGGTATTTTATTAGTATACTTACCAATACATATATTGAAAGAAAATAAAGAATGTCATTCAACAAAGAGGATAAGAATTTCTTCTTAATTTATAGTTTTCACTCTATTACCTTTAATTACGTTCGTTTAAATAATTTGCGTGTAAGTTACCTCTAAACCCCAGAAGAATTAAAAATGGCTAACAATGTTAAAATTTACCATTGCATAAAGTTTATAAGCAGCCGCGATATTGATTCGGAAGAAAAAATGGCACGACTTAACAGTGCAATGATATAGCCAAGTATGACGAGTTTGGTGAGATTATATTGAGTTGTTTCGAGTTGGCAGTCTAAGGCCGTCCGCACACGGAGCGACTCAAAGGAAACTCAACTTGTTAGCGACTGAAATTGCTTATCGGTTGCAAACTTGTTAGTGATGTAGCTGCCGACTCAAAAGTGATTCAAATCAATAGTTTGCGACCTGTCATGGAAGGAAGAACATCATTATTCCGGGCATTATTTTTAGTTAAATTATTATCAGAAATTAATTTATTTTGAAAAATCGTCACAATAGATTGTCTTTGATCAATCGTTTAAAAATGGACTGAATATATGGGCGCACATATTCCATACAACAAAAAACGTTAGAATTTCATTTCATCGCGAAGCAGAAGTCACGTGACTCGTGTACATCATTTGGCAGCTTGCCAAAAGAGCGGCTGTAACATAGATTGTGTAACAACACGCACAACGCAAGAGAAACTGGCGATTGAAGTTGCTAACGACTCGACACGTTGAGTTGCCTGCGACTGATTACAAACGCGTTGCTGACGGGTTTGTAACCAGTTGCGCCGTGTGCGTGGCTCCATTCAATTACATAGGTTACGACTCATCACGGTCTGGTTTGTGATTGGAGTCGGTTATCAGTTTCTTTTGAGTTGCTCCGTGTGCGGACGGCCTTAAAGTTCTCTAAATGAATTTCAGCCAGCACGATTTTAAGATATAGTTTTAAGCAATAAAACTTGGAAAAGCTTTCGGAAGGAAAAGGAAAACTTTCGGAAATTGAATCATTTTTAAAATTTCATAACTTTTGTCTCCGCCGAACATTAAATAGTTTTGAATTTAGGCGTTTTCGATTTTATTCAGATTTAGTACCCCAAGCATATGAGTGATTATTAAAAAAAAAAAGGTACTTTTCCATTATCCAGTTATGGAAATAACACGAAGGAACTAAAACATGGAAATAAATATGGAAATAAAACAAAAGGAATTTTAAAAAATTTCAGGTAGTCTCTTTTAACGAAACTACCACGGGTAATTAACATAGGATTACTTATCATTGTTTACCTCTTTTGTATGTGCATATGTATGTGTTATGTATATATGTATCTATACGTATATATGCGTAAATTATAACTCGCGAGGATGGATGGACGGAGGTTTTAGCGTCTGAAATTTTGCTTTCCGAAGGACCGTTATGGAGGAACGTAATCCTCCGTTAAAAGATGTGGTGAAAAATTGTATCCACAAATACAATTGCAGAATTCTGAATTAAATAGGTTACACGAATCCCCTGTTATTTGAGTACAATTAAACTCTTCTGGCAATCATTTTAAGAACGCGATGTCCTCGTTTGCCTCAATTCGCTCATCCATTAGAAAGGACACAGTGCGGTGGAAAGAGTTAGGCTATGTTCACATTGTAGTCCGTTAGCGTAAGCGTAAAAGTATTGAAATATATTTCACCAGTGACAAACCTCCAAACAATTAGCAACGAAATTGAAATAAAATTATAAACAATTAGCAACGAATAGAAGAGTACGGAAACCTTAGTCCGACGCAAAACGTCCATTTGCCAAAATCCCAAAAGGCCCATTGCATTTTTTTAATGCACAATATACCTTATAGAATATTGTTCCCTAGTTGTGGGAAATTTTCATCGATACTTTGATTGTTTCTTATTTTCCTACACAGCCTCTTCAAAATATGCTAAAGGCCTGTTCACATTGCAGTCCGTTAGCGTAAGCGTAAAAGGAAAAATACCTTGGAAAAATACTTTTGGATTTATTATCAAAAAGTTTTAATTACATAACATTTCATAAGTCAAAATCAAATGATAAACGAATATACACCCCAAAGAGTTTTTCAGTTTAATAATGCTCGCCTGAAGATTTTTATGATTCGTTTATTTACGTCTCAGCGCCATTTTTCCTTTTACGCTTACGCTAACGGACTGCAATGTGAACAGGCCTTTAGCATATTTTGAAGTAGGAAAATAAGAAACTTAATCAAAGTATCGATGAAAATTTCCCACAACTAGGGAACCATATATTCTATAAGGGATATTGTGCTTTAAAAAAATGCAATGGGCCTTTTGGGATTTTGGCAAATGGACGTTTTGCGTCGGACTAAGGTTTCCGTACTCTTCTATTCGTACTGGGTGCTTGATTATATTCTAATTCAGGAAGTAAAAGGTTGTGCTACAATTCGTGGCTAATCGGCTCATTTCAACAAGAAAAAATTCATCATTTTCTGTCCAATATTACTATGTCGCCAAATTAAGTCGCCGTTTTGATTTGATGCTCTTATATGTTCGTGTCTGACTAAACAGACTTCTCTTACAGGACCTCTGTAGCCAAAACTAATGTCTTTAATAGCATTTTTAAAGTTCATGGGGAAAAAAAGTTTTAATTACATAACATTTCACTAAGTCAAAATCAAATGATAAACGAATATACACCCCAAAGAGTTTTTCAGTTTAATAATGCTCGCCTGAAGATTTTTATGATTCGTTTATTTACGTCTCAGCGCCATTTTTCCTTTTACGCTTACGCTAACGGACTGCAATGTGAACAGGCCTTTAGCATATTTTGAAGTAGGAAAATAAGAAACTTAATCAAAGTATCGATGAAAATTTCCCACAACTAGGGAACCATATATTCTATAAGGGATATTGTGCTTTAAAAAAATGCAATGGGCCTTTTGGGATTTTGGCAAATGGACGTTTTGCGTCGGACTAAGGTTTCCGTACTCTTCTATTCGTACTGGGTGCTTGATTATATTCTAATTCAGGAAGTAAAAGGTTGTGCTACAATTCGTGGCTAATCGGCTCATTTCAACAAGAAAAAATTCATCATTTTCTGTCCAATATTACTATGTCGCCAAATTAAGTCGCCGTTTTGATTTGATGCTCTTATATGTTCGTGTCTGACTAAACAGACTTCTCTTACAGGACCTCTGTAGCCAAAACTAATGTCTTTAATAGCATTTTTAAAGTTCATGGGGAAAAAAAGTTTTAATTACATAACATTTCACTAAGTCAAAATCAAATGATAAACGAATACACACCCCAAAGAGTGTTTCAGTTTAATAATGCTCGCCTGAAGATTTTTATCGTTTAGTTATGTATACAACGCATTGGATTTGACAGATAAATAGTCAAGCCGAAAAGAAACTTCCAGTTCGATTGTTTGGTGCTAAATCCGCTACAAAAACATTTCATTTCGTGTGTTTTGGCGATATAGGGAAGCAAAAGGGATGTTGATGAGAAAACCTATATATTTAGGAATTCTCTGTGAACGTATAGGAAATTTTACACATCACAAGATATTTAAAGGCTCTGCGTAAGATGGCGACATAATTTCAACTTGTCTACCACTTGGGACAATTTATCGCCTCACTTGACAGATCGGATCTTAATGTCCTGTTTAACGCAATTTACTCTCAGAAATCTTATGGATAAATGAGATAGGCTTTATGATTATCCGAAATATAAAATACCTTGTAAATTTTCTCTCGATATTCGTTTCTTCTGGGGTACTAAACTTTTATATGCATCCTCAGGAGCAAGTAAGTAGCACCGGTGGCGTTTCGATGAGCTTATCGATATGTTAGGCACCAAAGCATCAGTCTGCATGGTTTCCGCAAGTTTCTGTTGTTCATCAGAACCGAACTGAGAACCATGCCAGAGAACTGTATGGTTACCTTTCAGGTTCTTGTTTTCTGTTGGAGGCCCACAAATCAGCTTGAGGCTTTTTGATTCATTTTTATCGGTAAGACCTATTTCAACAAAAAAGCATCGACACAGGGGTAAAAAGAAAATTCCGAATTTTAAAGAAGGTATGACATGCATTTGTTCAACAATATTGGGTTGTGACTGGCTGTGAAATAAAACTGAGTTGTGTTTGATAAGCCTACATATTTGTTGCCAGTTTTTGTGAGCATAAATTGAGCATGAATTGAAACTATGAAATTAAAAATTAAAATTTCTTTTGCTATCAGTGAGTTTAAAATAATAGACATTATCATACATGAAGAAATCATGACTCATACATCAAGAAATAACTGATCGGATAATAGCTAATTTTTATTATTTTACTTATTAAAAAGTTATTAATGCTTACTAAAATTATATTTTTATTTAGTTTCCACGTCATCTATTGAACTAACTTTATATTTAAAATTATTTGTAACATTAATATTTACCCGTGATGGTTGACTGGTTGGTTGGTGTCGTGTCCTTTAGAAGGTCAAATTAAACCACGAGCGGTCAGCACCACCAGCTATTTGAAGCTATTTGAAGCAAAAGCCCCGTACAGATTCCTCTTGGATGGCAATGCCCTGCTGAGTTGCCAGAATTGTAGGGCAGGTGAAAACTTTATTGGAAGGGAGTTCAGTATCAGAACAGTTTCTACAATTTGCATAAGTTCTTGCAGCATCCGAATGGAATCTCATTCCATAGTAAAGTTGTGTCCTGAGTCTTGCAGTAGTTTTAGAAATTTTTCTATTTGCATTTAGTTACTAGATCCCATATTCCTTTTCAATTATTTTTTCTCCAAGGTTAAGCTTAGCCACGGAATTTTCATCGCATGAAGAAACAGAAATTGACGCTGTTGAGCTTGAATTTCCTTGGCCAAGGCATTAGCAGCATGCTTACTTTCGATACCAACATGCTGTTTGTATCTATTTCATAGTACAACTTCTTTTTCAGTTGATTAATCGCGTCGAGCAGTTGGTGAATATTGAGTGTGAATTTGTTTAATTCTATTTCCCTCCGAATATAATCTGTTTATTCCCAAGAGTTGGTTAGTGATATTATTTTCAAACGCTGATTTATAATAACAGGTGTTGAAGCCTCGAAATTTAACAATTTTTAAACTATAATCAGATGTTTATCATACTCATTAAATATAAACTTGGGTTCAGCTTTAATCCCCTAGGCCAGTGATTCCCAACCTTTTTATACTTGAGTACCACCTGAGAACTTTGTAGTAACGTGGCGTATTACTGGTTATGTTATGACTTTTTGAGAGGGGTCAAATAAATTCGATACCCATACGGATAACTTTACAAAAGGCATTTAAGTATAAATAAATCAAAATACAGAAAATAAATCCATAAAACTAGAAAAAGCCGTTTATACGTAATTGTTATTAACAAATGGCAAATACAATTTCTCAACACTAAAATCTATACTAATATATAAAGAGAGAGAGCGGATTTTGTATGTGGAGGGTAATCTCTGGAACCACTGCACCTATTTGAAATTCTTTCACTATTTGAAAGGTACATTATTCCAGATGGACATAGACTATATATTATGTATATCTGATCAGTAGAATGAAAGTGAGGGGCCTAAACGTTGAGCTGATGCTTTACCTTTACAACTTTTCCTTTGTCAACCATAGTCAAGTAACCATAGCAACACATCAAAATACATTTTCATTTATTATCAGCAAAACATTTAATATTTTAAAGATTCAAGTGGAGGAGGTATTGATAAATACAAAAAGGATTTTTGAAATTGCCAACGTTTAAGGGTTTATTGAAGAAAATTACATTTGGAACTACGCTTTTTATTGGACATTTAAGGTAAAAAAAGATTTACAATTTATTGGCTATCAACTGGAAATTTATTGGTATAATATTACAGAACTTTATTTAACTTATGAACTTTATATTTTTGAATTTATTTACAATTTTATGCACAATTTGCGTAAATCGAACTTGAATTATTTAACTTTATTCAAAAATCTGTGTGTTTCATTGAAACTGTGAATTTTTTTTATTATTTCGAATAGGCCTATGTTTGTTCCTTTATAAGTAAAAAAAGTATTGCTTCAATTGAGCTGAAATTTTGTATAGATATAGTTGATAGTTCAGATTAAAACATAGGCATATTATTTTTTGAAAATCGGGCCCCGGAGTTTTTTAATTAATGTTTTAATGATTTAGCCCAAAAAGTTCCTTATTTCGACAGCTTCCGCGGCTGTCCTCGCTGACAGCGAGACTATGGGGCCGAATCGTACCAAAATCGGCACGCGGGTGGCCCCGGACACGATTCAGTGCCTGACGTAGCCTTATTTTTGAATTTTTGATTTAAAAAAAGTTATTAAATTTTTTTTGCCATTTTTGGTGCTTTTTTCGTGTTTTTTTTATGTGTGGACTCTGTAGCGGATAGGCTATGAAGCCGAATCATATCAAAATCGGCATGCGGGTGGCCCCGGACACAATTTAGTGCATGACGTTATAATTTCTAATAAAATTTTCTTTTGTCATCACCATCAACAAATCCCAAGTTCAAACATACAAATATATTGGACTTGACTTACGGGAAGATTTCTTTACTCATGGACAATTATATGTTGGTCTCTCTAGGTCAAGAAATGCGAAGAATCAATTTATTTTAAAACCTTAGAAAAACGAAAAATGTAGTATACCATGAAGTTTTAAAATAAATTATAGCTACCTAATATCTGCTTAAGACAGATAATTGTTCAACCTGGACAAAGTCGGGACGGGCCACTAGTATCTTTATAAGGAGGCTTAAGGAGAAACTTCCTGTTGTTTATGCTTATTTCTTATTAGAATTTCTATGTTAGGTTCAATCTGACGTACCACCACAGATGCTCGCTCGTACCACCAGTGGTACGCGTACCACCAATTGGGAACCACCGCTCTAGGCATTTGAGACGTATTTTTCCGTCACATATTTGAAAAGTGTTATATATATATATATATATATATATATATATATATATATATATATATATATATATATATATAAACATAAACTCGAAATTCACAGGTCATTAAATTTTAAAATAATTCGTCAAAACTGGCTCATTTCTTTTTTCTATTTTTTTTAACATCCTAAATTGAAAAAAAAAAGTTTCCCACTACCAAAAATTTTCATGGTGGAGTGATTTTTTATTGAAAGAAAGTGGGTCGCGGTTGAAAACAGTTTGCGCACCACTGCCTTAGCGCGTCATCCTACTATGCGGGTATAACAACAGAAGTTCCTACAGGTGAAACATCATTAAAAGAAGACCATCGATACATTTCTTTTTCTCCGCGGCCGTTATGTAAAGCTTAAACCCGCATGTTCTCAGTAAGATAGCGATGAACACACAATGGTGAGAAATTGCTCCAAAAAGTCATAAAATCTGAACGGTACCTCTAGGAAACAACAACCTTTTCAATCTATATACATAAAACAGTTCCGTGACTGACTGACTGACTGACTGACAGATAACGCACAGACCAAACCGCTGGACCTAAAGGGCTAAAATTTTGCATGGCGATTCTTCTTATAATGTAGGGGTGCACTAAGAAAGATTTTTGAAAAATTCTTCTTGGATTTTTAAAAAATAAATTTTTAAGCTATTTTGTAACTTTTTTTACGTTTGCATTTAAAATAATAATCTGAGGGTTATAAAATTTATATCACGAGAAAGATCATAAAAATTCCTTTAAAATGAAATCTTTTTCGAACATTTGCCTCCATTTTCTGATTTTTGGTGAATTTTTAAATATTAATTTTTAGAATTTAATTACTTAAGTGCTGATCACGTGGTTTCTTTTTTTTTTTGTGATACTTTAAACTAATTTATCGTCACGTGCATAAAAACGAAATAAATTGACAAAAAAATATTGAAATACGGTAAAATATAAAATTTAACCACTAGACTAATTGAGATGGAGTTTTTTAAAGAATTTAATTCAAATTAGCATGTTTTATGGATATTAAACATAAAAATTAATTACATTCATTGACCGTTGTATTTAATTTGAATATTTTTCTTCTACATTATTTTGTCTATAAAAATATCCATTACGATACTTTTATAAATATTTTTTTTACTTGTTTTGGCATTATTTGCATACATTGGCCGTTGTATTTATTATAAATATTTTTTTTTGGCATTAAATGCATACACTGGCCGTTGTATTTAATTTGAATATCTTCTTCTACATTATTT
The DNA here is from genome assembly GCA_907164885.2 of Dolomedes plantarius. Classification (NCBI taxonomy): domain Eukaryota; kingdom Metazoa; phylum Arthropoda; class Arachnida; order Araneae; family Dolomedidae; genus Dolomedes; species Dolomedes plantarius. The sequence goes on from OU015495.1 coordinate 103,797,868, forward strand.
GTCTATAAAAATATCCGTTACGATTTTTTATATATTTTTTAACTTTTTTTTGGCATTAAATGTATACATTGACCATTGTATTTAATTTGATGTACTCCATAGTGAAGCACGGGTATTCAGCTAGTTAATCATATTTTATAGTATGTTGACCTTCAAGATGAAAGCTGACGATTTTATTTCAAATTTCATTGTCACCCATCTGCTGTCTGCAAAGAGAATATTTTATTCCGGGAAAAACTATTTTAGTGTCAGAAAAATTACACTAGAATGGAAATATAAGTTTATAAATTAAAAAAAAGGAAAGCTCTCGAGTTTTTGAAGGAGGCACATCAATCAGATATTGTCAACAGAAACATGTTTATATTAAAAGTAACTTACCTGAGCTCATGAAAGTTGTTACTTTTCTGAATTATGACGAACAATTTCTGTTCTTGAATTATCAACGATGCGAACAGATTGAAATTGAAATATTTAATTAAGTTATCTGAAAACAAAATTTCATTTCGGTGGAATATCAAAATTAACTTGAATTCTGGGTAGAATGAAATGTGATTATTAGTTGACCCAACGAATCACAAATAATCGAGAATGGATCTAGAAACACTATTTTTTTTTCCTGTTAGACATCTTTAATATAATTTCTTTGAAAAGGAATTTTTTCATTTACTTCTTACGCCTTTTTTCACTAAGATTTGCCATTTTTTTAACGTAGGATTATGTTCCTCTATAACGGTCCTTCGGAGAGAAAAAAGTGTCCTGCGTCGCGAGTTATAATTTCGGCAGCGCGCCAAACCCAGTAGCAGTAAACAACTAAACAGAAAAATACCAAAATGCGTCAAAAAAATTTAATTGTTGTATTTAATTGTTTTATTGGAAATTTTGGCGAACTTTTAAAAAAAATTCAGGTAGTCTCTTCTAACGAAACTACCGCGGGTTATTAATGTAGGATTACTTATCGTTGTTTACCTCTTTTGTATGTATATATGTATGTATGGTGTTATGTATATATGTATCTATATATATGTACGTATGTATATAAATATACACTCATGGACAAAAAAATTAGCGCACCAAGAAATAATTGCGAGATCGTAACGAAACTTGCAATGAAGGTACATGTCGGGGAGATATGCAAATGATTAGAAATGCAGCGTGATTGCGCATTACGTATAGCCGGTAGAGGGCGTTGAACATCGTACTCTGTGGAGTATAAAACAGGTAACCAAAGCTTTTTTGAGTGTGCTGAATCATTTACAAAGGAAGAGCTGAGATAGACATGCCATTACGCCATGTTTGAAGACAATATAAGCAGTTGTCGCAGTTTGAGAGGGGAGAATCGTCGGGATGATGGAAGCTGGGTGGTCAGCTAGGCGAGTAGCTCGTCAATTAGGCCGCTCTGATTGTGTTGTGAGGAGGTGTTGGGACCAGTGGACCCGAGAGATGTCATGTACACGAAGACCAGGCTCAGGACGCCCTCGACAGACCAGTCGTCGAGAAGACCGCCACATCGTAAGAAATGCACGCGTACAACCAACTGCTTCATCGGCCGCCATCCAGGCACAGGTAGCAGCACCTTCACTAGGGGCCTCTGTGTCTTCTCGAACCATACGAAGGCGCCTGGCTGAAGGACAGTTGGTATCGCGGCACCCATTACGTGTGCTGCCCTTGACGCCTACCCATCGACGCCTCCGTTTGGAGTTTTGCCGCGCACGAGGAAACTGGACTGCAGTGGAATGGAACCAGGTCGTCTTTAGCGACGAATCCAGATTCAATCTCGGCAGTGATGACAATCGTGTTCGTGTGTGGAGAGCCCGTGGTGAACGTTTCAATCCTGCCTTTGCTGTACAGCGACACATCGCTCCCACAGCTGGTGTGATGGTATGGGGTGCCATTGCCTACAATACACGGTCACCCCTAGTATTGTTCCGTGGCACCATGACAGCCCAGCGGTATGTTAATGAAATCCTGCAACCACATGTGTTGCCACTGATGCAACGGCTCCCAGGAGCCATTTTTCAACAAGACAATGCTCGGCATCATACGGCAAGGGTGTCACAAGACTGTCTCCGCACTGTTACTACCCTTCCTTGGCCTGCCCGATCCCCAGATTTGTCTCCAATCGAGCATATCTGGGATCATTTGGGACGACGAGTTGGGCATCCCACGAGTTTGAACGAACTAGAGGCAAGGTTACAGCAAATATGGCGCGAAATGTCTCAAGACATCATACAGAACTTGTATGATTCAATGCCCGATCGCATCGTGCATTCGCGCTAGAGGGGGTCCAACGGAGTATTAACTCCTCCGTTCTTTTGCCTTTTTCTCTGAAATAAATTATCCTTTTTCTTTGATTTTCTTATCATTTACTTATATCAAAGTAGTCATTACGTATGTAAAATTTCGTTTCATTTTGACGACACCTTCTTGGCGCGCTAATTTTTTTGTCCATGAGTGTATATATGTATGTCAAAATTTTGACGCATTTTGGTACTTTTCTATTTAACTGTTTACTGCTTGCCCTAGCGATACAGACTGGGTTTGGCGCGCTGCCAAAATTATAACTCGCGACGACGGACGGTTTTGGCCTCTGAAATTTTGCTTTCCGGAGGACCATTATGAAGGAACGTAATCCTACGTTAAAACAGAAATTCAAATCCGTGAAAGTGACGACAATAGTACCCTAGGTTAACAAAGTAGCAATGTAAAACCAACTCTTACGCTTTTGAAACTTGACACTAAACTTGGTGACCTTTTATAATTGATTTAATTGTATATCCATAATATTTTGTTACATTTACAACACAGCAGGCTTTGTTTAAAACAAATTACACTAAATCTGTAATGAAGGCTTTCGTATACAACTGCATAGCAGCCTCGTTTATTTTAACTGAATATGACTGAAAACAGCTTTTCCTACAATAGCTCGACACCTGTTTAAATCGCTTGAATTAATTTGCATCATGCAGTGGCATTCAGTTATTATGTGACGTAAGCGAGTGTCATCAGTAAGAGAAAAATGTTGAACGTCATAATGACTGACCTCTACCAAGCATTCCAGACATTTCCGTTGATGCGTACAGTCTAGTATACCCTAGAGGCAGGAGATTTCCTCGTACAGAAAAAGGGAAATACTGTTCGAGAAATCAGTACATTGTTTTCGACAGAATATTTTCTTCGGGGTTTAAGAAGAAAAATATTTGGATTACAGAAAAAATCTGAACGAAATCTTTGCCGAGATTGATTTTATATATTTAAAGGTGGTTGGTTAAGAGTGCTACGGTCAGGTTTTGCTATCAGGGGCGGAACTACTATTGAGCAGGGTTGCGCAACGCGCAAGGGCCCAAACCAAGTAATCAGTTATTTTTTCACTTTAACGTTGGATGGAATATATATAAATCATTCACTGGAAAGTGACAAGTCGCCCAATTTAGAAGGCTATAAGAAATCTAAAACACAAAATTCGACTATTCTCTTCGACTGTTTTTTTCCCCTCCGAATTACTTTATCATTAAGGAATTAAGGGGTGAGGATATAACAACAGAACTTGCCCTCCCGAAATTTTCAATATAGGGGAGACCACTATACGCTCAAAAGCACGACAATGCAATAATCAACAGCACTGAAATTTAAAAAGGAATGAAATGGTAAAGATCAGGTTTCTTTGCCCTAACCGTCAACTTTTCTTGGAAAAACCACATTCAGCTGCTATTAATGACTCTTTTTCTTCTTTTTATTTTATTACGAGTGCGAACATTTCATAGACACTGGGCACAATGGTGTTATGGCCCGAACTTACACGTAAGAACTATTGTAACATTTAAAACTGGGGAAACAGCCATAGGCGAAAACCAGCACTCAATTACGTATTGTGAAACGTCAAGTATACCGTGACTTTTTTTCTCCCATATTTTTTTTCAGGTGCCATTTTTTACAGCTTCCAGTTGCCGACAGACTAAAAGCTTTCATATAAGGGGCAATTATATCAAAATTCAAATACTGTTGAGTGTTCAAGCTTCGATACAAATTTTTATCAGTTCACAATCGTGGAGAAATGTATAAACTACGAAAATCTTATTTCTTCTATTGCCCACGGTTATTTTAAAAAGTATGTCCTAAAAAACGACCTCTTTTCTTTATACCATAATGATAAGTAATTACTAAATTTACAGTGAGAAACGGAAAGTTATAAGGAGACAGTGCATTATCTGTTGAAAAGCTTTTCATTAAATAATGATTGGTAGATAAGCAAATTTTTTAGAAATTACGGTTCAGAAAGCTGTAAAGGAGTTATTAGATAGGATTTTTTTTTACATTCATGCGAATAAACTGATTAAAGTATCCAACTAAGTTCGCAGCCTATTTTTTTTTCAAATAAGTAATTACTAAATTTACAATGAGAATTTAAAGTTTCAAATTTAAAATTTTTTCAAAAGCTTTACTTGCGAAAATTTCTGTCCTGTTTTTCGAGGGCATATAGCTTCAAAATAAGTCAATAGGGAAAAATAGTCCATAACTATGCAACTTTTTTCAAAATTGAAGAGTTTTGGTAGAAATTACGCTAATTTTTACATAAACGGCTCTAGATCTAAAAAAAAATGCATATAACAATTTCTTTTTATCACGTGTACATAAAACCACCGTGATTGTGAAGAACTAAAAGCTAATCGATACCTTGAAATATATATATATTTATATTTATTTATTTATTCAGGTTATTGTATACAATTACATGTAAAATTCCAGTCATTTTTCGTGAGATTTTTTTATAAATGCAGCTATAAATCTACAAATAATAAACCTAGAGCCTAATCTGTAGTCCATTACATTCTTACTATTACAAAAACATACCTGCGAAATTTCCTAGACATGTTAGGATTATATTTTGAGTTATACCAACAGTCGTATACATTTTTGATGAATAATAAGTTCTTCAGAAAACGCAATTGAAGTTTTCACTTGTATTGAAATTGACAACCGCTGCTGTTCTTTAAATCATTTTCATTTCATTTCTAATGATTGTAGAGAAAAAAATAAAAGCAGACTTAGGAACAAATATTAACATTATTTAAGGAACGTGAATAAAACAAAATTTCAAAATTTCTCGGTTAAAATTGAAGTGGCAACTAGATTCCGTAAGACAGATTCCGACCCTTGTGGTGTTATATAAACCGGAGCCGCACACATGAGCTCGAAGCCTATATGGACCTGGTCTGGAACTTCCGGCCAGAGGGCATTAGAAACAACAAGTAACCTCGAATCCTTTAAAAGAAAGAAAAAAAAAAGTTGTATTCTAAGATATGCTTCTGTTACATTCGACATTTAAGTGAATGATGCTATTATTGACGAGTTTTAAGGGCCACGTATAGATCTTTGTTTACCACTATCATCATGATTTTTAAATGAAACGCGTTGAAATTTTTTCTTAAATATGAAAAATATTAAGTTACTCCATTTCCTAATAATATTATTATTTTAACTGCTTTTATTAAATGAATAAAAAATATTAAGTTTTCTTAGTTATCCTTGCAGTGATAGAATAAATATAAAAAAAAAAGAAAAAAAAAAGTCTGATTTTGTGCTACAGATAGCAGTAGTGTTAGCCAAATTTTAGATATAATGTACTGTGAAAAGTAAAATAGGCCCCAAATGTTGAAATCTTAATTCCAACATTAGGTACCGGTAAACTGGTATGAGAATTGATTCGAAATAGTAAACAAGAGAGAGAAACTATCCATTGGTATTTGAATAACTATCTTTAAAATGATTTCCAAGACTTTTTACAGCAACATATTGGTGTCATTGCCACGACGGTCTGTAATGAACTAGGGTCTTCAGACTTCGTGAGGCAGGTATACTACCAACTGAATTACCTTGGCTATGTGAGGAATCCCCATTTGCCGAGGTCCATTTCTCACGTTAGGCCGTTTATCTTGAAGGCTGCTGTGTACTAACCCTATTGGATTCTTTCACCTCAATGTTAGTCTATGGAGAAAATGTGTCTACTATTGACAGCTACACAAATGCTGATGATCCGATAAAAATGGTATTTTCAGATAGCCCGATCTTTTCTGCACCTTGCAACAAGATTCATCTTATATATTTCGTCCACCAAAGAAATTTATGAGCGTTAAAAACATACTATAACATATTTTTTCCCGAATAATTTAAATTTAAAAATATTATTTGCATTTAAAAAAATACGCCATGGTGTAAAATTTCTTTCTATATAGCGGAGTGCAATTAAAAAAAAAACTTTAAATCCAAGTCGGCAATCCTTGGACGCATTTTCTCCAGGGGTTAACATTAAGGTGAGAGAATCCACTAGGGTTAGTACACAACAGCCTTAAGGTTAACGACTCATGATATAAGCCATTTTCCGACGATAGGAGTTTTTTTTTCTATTATTAACATCCGTCTTAACTAACGTCCCATTATCATTTTTTCCGTTAGTCGGGCACTGTTATAACGACTCGGCGAAACTGCGGGCTTTGAATCCCGGTTATCTTTACCTCGAATCCGTGTTCTACAAACTGAACTGTCATTTTTTAATCCCCAAAGACATTACATATCTTACAACATACTGAAAAACAAAGTTAAAACTTTCCCGTATTTCCACGTTTCTAGATTGAAAATCACACACACACATCCCCCCCTCTCTCTGCATATATATATATATATATATATATATATATATATATTGTTACATGTTTGGGAGCCAATTTGGCGTTTTACCGCCAAAGTGCGATGTTTCGGGAGTTGTGGAATTAAAACCAAGGAGTAAGTGATAAATCCGGATTTTAGGTTGATTGTTGGAAAATCGTTTGGTTGTGTAGTGTGGCAACGCGGGTTTTGTTTTGCGAGATAAAATAGGTTTTTAGAACTACAATGGAGTTGAAGCGATATCCTTGACGAGATAGGTGATTGATTAATTTAGGTAGTTTGTCGTGACGGATGTAACGTGAGACCTTGGCTTAGATTTCGGAGGCCTCGATATAGTTGTGAAAGGTTGTATAATTTCACTTGCTTATATTTTTATGTGTTATTAATTAAAGCTCTTTTAAATCACAATTTGTCAAGAAAGCTACCTAGAGGCTGGCGATTGTTGAAGTCCAGCGAAGATTGTAAAAAGAAGATTTATGTTAGTTTCGATGTCTATAAAGATCTCTGTTTCTCATTTGTGGTAACTGGCATATTTATTTCATTTCGTTGAATGCACTTGTAAAAAAAAAAAAAAAAACTTTCCGTACCACGATTTTGGTACATTTTTGGTGTCAGACAGTGGGATTATTTTTAAGTGAATGCCAGTTACCCGAAAAATGGAAGATCAGTTTAAAATACTGTTAGATTCAATGGCTAAACTTGGCGAAAGCCAGTCCCAGATCGCCAGTCAGTTAGAATCGAAAATTGGCGAAAGCCAGAATCATTTAGAAGCAAAACTTGGCGAAAGCCAGAACCAGTTAAAACAGGAAATTGGCGAAAGCCAGAAGAAGTTGGAAATGGGACTTGGCGAAATTAGCGAAAGTCAAGAACAGCTAAAAATTACCGTAGGCGAGAAATTTAATGAAATGGAAGAACGCGTCAACACTATCGAGTCAAAACTCAAAGCTACGGTCGAGACTGTTGACCAGAAAATTAGGGAAGCCATTAAGAAACAAATAAACGGCCTAGAGAAGAAATTCGCAGAAGAATCAACGCCAGTTACTTTACCTTACTACTCTGACGCTAGTATTGAGGAGGCGTACCCGGTATCGAAATCGTCCCGCCCTGCCGTAAAAGTGTCTACTTATGACGGCAAAACGTCTTGGCAGGTGTTTAAAACACAGTTTAATATGGCATCGACTGCCAATGGATGGGACATTGCAATGCAAGCATGCCAATTGGCTACTTCACTCCGTGGCGAGGCTGCCGATGTACTGCAGACCATCGCAGTAGAGAAACAACTAGATTTTGAGGCCTTGTCGAGTGCTCTCGAAATGCGCTTTGGTGAGAAATGCCGTAAAGAGTATAGCCGCTTACAGCTGAAGTCCCGCCAACAGAAATCAACAGAGACATTACAGGAACTTGCGTCAGCTATTGAGGGATTAGCTCAATTAGCTTTCCCAGAATGTCCGACGGAAGTTAGGGATAACCTAGCATTAGAATACTTTGTGGACGCCATCCGCGATTCGGAGAGTCAACGAGCACTAAGAATGGCGGACATTAAAGACTTGAAGTCAGCTTTGGTGTACGCAATGAAGTACGAGTCCGCTCAGAGGGCAACTCGCCGTGACCGCCAACTAGTGAGAGGGGTGACCGCCGCCGAAAACGACCCAATAGCCGCTCGACTTGAAGAAATAGAAAAACGAATCGGTGCCTTGGCAGGGGTGAATTCAAACATGCCGCCAAGAAGAAATCCTTTGAAGTGCTGGACCTGCGGGCGTGAGGGACATCTCAGAAGGAATTGCCTAACGCGCCAAGCCGACGAATCAAAAGACGCCAAGGCTCAGGGAAACTAGTTCCCGGCCACCTTAAGGGGCGAAGGCAGCCGGACGAGGAGAAGCTCTCTTTTATTACACTGCATGTGTCGTCGACACATCGCGAAGAGAACGGACCGTTTGTAGAAGGGTTCGTGAATGGACAACAGTGTTGCATGTTAGTTGACACAGGTGCTAACGTTACCATCGTCAGGACGGACATAGCCCAAGAATTTGGCGAGAAGTTACTTTTCACGCCGCCAAATATCACTTTGCAGACCGTGACTGGGGACAAGGTAAAGGTAAGAGGAAAAGTTGCTCTTAATATAAGTTTCGGGAATAGTAGTTATCGGCATACGGCATATGTTGCCGATATCTTTGACCCGATCATCCTAGGACTTGACTTTTTGACTGAAAACAACTTCATAATAGATTTTAAACTTAATCAAATCCATGCCATGACCGAAGATATAATTATATTTCGTAACAATAGTGAATCTTGCAACCAGATAATAGCTACCCAAGATATCAGCATTCCTTCCATGTCAGAAATAGTAACGACCGGTTTAGTTCAGAATGACAATAACTATACTCTCGCCATCACCGAATACCCCAACAATGACAATAGTAAAAGAGGTCTTTTAGTTGCTGCAACTCTTGTGGACCTGTCGAAAGGTGTGGTTCCTGTCAGGATTGCCAATGTTAGTGACAAAGCTAAGGTAATCCGGAAGAAGGAAATGCTGGCAACTTGTACCCCGATCACCGGAATAAGCAGAAAGTGTGACCTGTCAGTCGTCGAACGCTCTAATTTGACAGAAGATTTATTAAAGAATGTAGAATTGACCGATCTACAGAGGATGGGGGCAGAAAAATTCATCGATGAGTTCCAAGACGTGTTCGCCCGTGCATCGGAAGTGGGTCGTACGAACTTGACGCAACACCGAATTGACACGGGGAACCACCCACCAATCAAGCAACATCCCAGAAGACTCCCTTTGGCGAAACAAGAGGAGGTTGGCGAACTACTACAAGCGATGCTGAAGGATGATGTTATCGAGCCCTCCACCAGTCCGTGGGCTTCTCCTATCGTCCTAGTCCGGAAGAAGGATGGATCTACCAGGTTTTGCGTAGATTACCGTCGGTTAAATGACATAACTAAGAAGGACAGCTACCCGCTCCCTAGAATTGATGACACCTTGGACACCCTCACCGGGCACAAGTGGTTTTCCACTCTTGACTTGAAAAGCGGGTACTGGCAGGTTGAAATCAGACCCGAAGATAAAGAGAAGACAGCGTTCACTACTGGGCCAGGACAAGGGCTATGGCAGTTCAAAGTTATGCCATTTGGACTATGCAATGCGCCCGCGACTTTCGAGCGTCTAATGGAAACAGTTTTGCGAGGACTTTCCTACGAAGCCTGTCTGGTCTATTTGGACGATATAATCGTTGTAGGGCGAGATTTCGAAGACCACCTAAGAAATCTCAGAAAGGTGCTACAAAGGCTACGGGGAGCTAGTTTGAAGCTCAATTCTAAGAAATGCAACTTGTTTCGCCACCAGGTGACGTACCTCGGTCATATCATCTCCGACAGAGGGGTCCAGACTGACCCTAACAAAGTGTCGGCAGTCAAAGACTGGTGCCGACCAGAAGATGTACATCAATTGCGGAGCTTTTTAGGTCTCTGCTCTTACTACAGGCGGTTTGTTAAAGGGTTCTCGAATTTAGCTCGACCCCTTCACAGATTGACAGAAGCAAACCAGAAGTTCGTCTGGACTGATGAGTGTGAAGACGCATTCAAGAAGCTTAAGAAAACCCTAACGTCTACACCCATCCTGGCCTACCCAGAGCCTGATAAAGAATTTATCCTTGACACGGACGCAAGTTTTGGATGCGTCGGGGCAGTCCTGTCGCACGAAATAGACGGACAAGAAAGAGTTATCGCCTACTGGAGCAAGTGCCTTTCCAAGAGTGAACGGAACTACTGCGTCACAAGAAAAGAATTGCTAGCCATGGTGAAGGCCGTAGAACATTTCCATCATTACTTGTACGGCCGGAAGTTTGTGCTGCGAACCGACCACGCCTCTCTCACATGGCTTCTGAACTTTAAAAATCCTGAAGGCCAGGTGGCCAGATGGATACAGAGATTGCAAGAATACACTATCGACCTGAAACACCGTAAGGGTTCTTCGCACGGTAATGCTGACGCGCTATCCAGAAGACCGTGCTCTGACAGTTGCCGATATTGCACCAAGGCCGAGAAGAAGTATGGCTTTGAAACTTCTACTGTTCAGCAAGTCACTGCTGTCACCCTGTCTCCGGACCCGTGGAGTGATGAGCAGCTTCGAAAGGAACAAAATGAAAAACCCAGACATCAAACCCATAGTAGAACACATGGGGTTGTCCAGCACCAAACCTGGCTGGCAACAGATATCGACCTTTAGCCCGAATACCAAATACTACTGGGCCCTCTGGAACTCCCTGCACTTACGAAACGGTGTCCTGTACCGAAAGTGGGAGTCAGACGATGGAAAAACAACAAAATGGCAGCTCGTGGTTCCTCGCTCAAAAATTCCTGCAATTTTAGAAGAACTCCACAGTAGTCCCGCCGGAGGGCATTTTGGGGTGATGAAGACCCTGAACAAGGTGCGGGAGCGATTCTTCTGGGGAAAAGCCAGAGACGATATCGAAAAGTGGTGCCGAGCCTGCGACGCCTGCGCAGCTCGCAAAGGACCAAAGAGACGTAGCCGAGGGAAGATGCAACGTTACAACGTAGGTGCCCCCTTCGAGCGCGTCGCCATCGACATCCTGGGACCTCTTCCACGTTCCACTGATGGCAACAGGTACATGCTCGTTGCCATGGACTATTTTACTAAGTGGCCAGAAGTTTACCCCATAGCTGATCAGGAGGCAGTAACCGTAGCTGAAACTTTAGTTCTGAATTGGGTCTCCAGATTCGGAGCTCCCATGCAGATACACTCTGATCAAGGGACTCATTTCACATCTGCAATTTTTACCGAAATGTGCCGACTATTGGAGATCGAGAAAACCAGAACAACTCCTCTACACCCCCAGTCGAATGGTATGGTCGAACGCTTTAATAGAACCATCCTTAACCACATTTCTTTACTTGTATCTAGGCACCAGAAGGACTGGGACCGGCACCTACCTCTTTTCCTTTTAGCGTATCGTAGCGCCGTCCATGAGACAACAGGGCACACTCCTGCTGAGATGCTTTATGGACGGAATCTGCGGCTGCCGTGTGACCTCCTTTTCGGCTGCCCCCCTGATACATCCTCTTCTCCGGAGGAGTATGTCCGCGATGTCCAGGACAGACGGGAAGGAATCCACCACTTCGCCCGGGAGCGGATCAACGTGGCCAGCGACAGAATGAAGAGGCGGTACGACGCGACAGCGACAGATCATCAGTTCCAGGAAGGAAGTAAAGTTTGGCTGTGGAACCCCGTTCGTAGGAAAGGCTTGTCCCCCAAACTACAGTCCCACTGGAGCGGTCCCTTCGTCGTGGTCAACAGAATCAACGATGTCGTCGTACGGATTCGCAAATCTGCGAACAGCAAAGCGAAGGTCGTGCATTACGACCGGCTCGCTCCTTACCATGGGACGTGAGTGGGTCCTGAAGAGTTTGAGGATACCCGAGCCACGGCTCGTAGGCTGTTGCTCCTAAGTAGATCCAGGCTACCCAATTTATTTATTTATTTATTATTTTTATTTTATATACTAATGTTGCAACTGTCGTTTTTATGTGTTTATTTATTTAATTTGTAATGGTATATGTGTTGTGTTTTTATGAAATTGTATTTTGTAGTAGTATTTTTAGGACCGTTGTTGTTAGTGTAGGACTGTCCGGGACCTCCAGTCTTTTGAGGAGGGGGCAATGTTACATGTTTGGGAGCCAATTTGGCGTTTTACCGCCAAAGTGCGATGTTTCGGGAGTTGTGGAATTAAAACCAAGGAGTAAGTGATAAATCCGGATTTTAGGTTGATTGTTGGAAAATCGTTTGGTTGTGTAGTGTGGCAACGCGGGTTTTGTTTTGCGAGATAAAATAGGTTTTTAGAACTACAATGGAGTTGAAGCGATATCCTTGACGAGATAGGTGATTGATTAATTTAGGTAGTTTGTCGTGACGGATGTAACGTGAGACCTTGGCTTAGATTTCGGAGGCCTCGATATAGTTGTGAAAGGTTGTATAATTTCACTTGCTTATATTTTTATGTGTTATTAATTAAAGCTCTTTTAAATCACAATTTGTCAAGAAAGCTACCTAGAGGCTGGCGATTGTTGAAGTCCAGCGAAGATTGTAAAAAGAAGATTTATGTTAGTTTCGATGTCTATAAAGATCTCTGTTTCTCATTTGTGGTAACTGGCATATTTATTTCATTTCGTTGAATGCACTTGTAAAAAAAAAAAAAAAAACTTTCCGTACCACGATTTTGGTACAATATATATATACAAACTCACATGAACTCGCTCTGTATGACAAGAAAAATTAAATTCAGGTAGTCTCTTCTAGCGAAACTACCTCGGGTTATTCACGTAGGATTACTTACCTATCTATCTATCTATCTATCTATATATATATATATATATATACATATATATATATATATATATATATATATATATATATATATATATATATGTGTATATATATATATGTGTGTGTGTGTGTGTGTGTGTGTGAGAGAGAGAGAGAGAGAGAGAGAGAGTCAGTCAGTCAGTAAAAATTTTGACGTATTTTGGTACTTTTCTGTTTAACTGTTTACTGCTTGCCCAAGCGATACAGACTGGGTTTGGCGCGCTGGCAAAATTTTAACTCGCGACGACGAATGGTTTTAGCGTCTGAAATTTTGCTTTCCGGGGGGCCGTTATGGAGGAACGTAATCCTACGTTAAAAGCAATTTGACACAGCGTGTTTACTGTGGTATCGCGCAAGGGCCTGACATTTCAAGTTTAATTAGCCCGGGACCTAAATACTAGAGTCGATTCCGAACGGTTAGAGTTCGGGATCGGCTTTAAGCTGTAGGTCCCGGTCTAATTAGCCCTCGTGTAGCAAAAAAAATGATCGTAACGCTTCAAACCCAAAACAAAAAATAAAAACAAAAAACCGAAAGGCTAGAATCATTCATGGCAAATGAGGGACTCGAACCCGAAGGCTCTGGACCGAATACCAACATTTTTTTCAAAAAGAATATACTGTTAAATATTCCTTTAAGAAATTGTTAGAAAGCATTTACTTTCCCATTTTCATATTATTAAGCAGATATTGATATTTAACTTAATAATTTTAACCAACTGCACGAAAATTCAAAATTTCTACTGACCTTAGAAAATTTTACTGTAAAGGTCCATAGGTTTTTCTCATCACAGATAACGCAACGATAATTTTTAAATTAGTACATTATTTTACTTAAAGCAGTAAGAATTTATATTTGAAAAAAAAGTAAGGATTTTTCTTATTGGAAAAATAAAGTAATTCTTTAAAAGCAGTAAGTAATAAAATAAAAGCTTTAACATTTTTTTCATAATTTATTCATTCTAACACAGTTCCCAGTTTTAAATTAATTCGTTTTTTAAGGAAATAACTTGATTGTAAAAGAAATTGACATGATTTCTAATTCACAAATGAAAATCTATGGCAGTACGTGTATGATTTAAACGTTTTTTTTTATATTATTTTTTTTAAACATGCATGACATTTGTAGAAGAAAATTTACATCGGTATAAAATGACTCCTCCTGTATTCAAGCATTCAGAGGATATTTGTTCTTTACATCTTTCAGACTTTCATTACGTGGGGTTAACAGGTAGCACTTGTGACGATCAGACGAGTTGACAGTTATGTTCGGCACAAAACTGTTTTCTTGCATGCTATTCATCAGTTTCTTCTGTTCATGTGATCCGAATTGAGAGCCTTGCCACACGATTTTGTGATCGTCCTGTAGAGTAGTGTTGTCATCTACTGAGTTGCAAATAATTTTGAATGGCTTTGTCCCGTATTTGTTCGTAAGGTTGATTTCTAATTCAAAACACTGACAAAGAAATGCCGCTGTTAGAATGAAGTTAAATAAAAGCAGCCTCCGCTTCATATTGTTAAACTGATACGGGTTTATTCCAAAACTTCAGAATAATAGATTAACGATACGCATGTCTAAAAATTTAATATTAATCAACACAGAGGATAGAAATGCATGATGTCACATTTTTAAAATCATATACCGTCTAACAAATCTTATGTGTTGCCACATGATAAAAACACTAAATTAAATGAATGCAAGATTTAGACAAAATTTGTTAAAATCAACATAGATTCTAAATATTAAAAATATAAATATATTTATATTAATAATATAAATATCAGGGGATACATTGAGATAAGAGGAGTTAGAGTGTTTTCAAAAGGTTGCGTGGTAAAATTTTGATGCGAGATTAGTCAAGCTGAATATTTCCCACGGCTAGACACCAATAAACGGTAAGTGACGTCACGCATGGATAGAAGCGCAGTGATTCCGTTTACCTTACATAGTTAATGACTATGATGGGCTTTAGTTCCCAGGCACACGGAAATTTCGCCGTGCCAAAATCGTGTCGTCATGACGGATGTTTGTAAAATCTGCAGATGAACAATGTTGTCGATTAAGAATATACGTTACTCTATCCAGGCTCATTACCAGTTAAATAAGAACTTGTTGATCTAAAACCTCATCTGGACCAAAGCTGCCAAATCTAACATCGATGTCATTGAACGATTCCAAAATAAAACTCTGAGGAATATTAGAGAGGCTTTCAGATACCTATCTAATGCGGCCATTAGGAGGGATTTCGATATCTTAACTTTTTGTACAGTCGCACAACAGCTCTCAGTCAACTTTTATAACAATATCGACAAGATTCCTAACGAAATAATTGCTGAATACACCGATTATGATTATTGGGACAGTGCTTACCGTAAGCGTCCCCGCTCTGCTCAACTTGAGCCAGAACCAAACTACTTCTCACCTTTCTTTCGTTTTCCTGTTTGTTTTTCACTCGTTAGGGCAACTGTTTCTTCAAAGGCAAGTTTTCATTTCATTTAAAATTAACTTCCTTTAACCCAGCACAATAATCCATTGTAAAGTAATTTTATCTTATAATCTCTGCTACCAATTTCACGAGCACTCTTATTCAAATAAACCATAGTTATCACTGGGGGTTAACCCCAGTGACTCGGGCCTTTGGCTCGGGTACTCTGAAAAGAGTCATAACGGCGGTCTCTCTGTCTCTAAAACCTCAGATGTTATCCTAGACAGTTATGGTTTATATCTATGGTAAAAGGCTACATTTATTACAATGTTTCAAACAAATAATTCATCAGTTGCTATAAATTGGTTTCCATACTGTTGCATATTTGCTAAACGCACATTCTAATAGAGTCACATAGGTTTTATTACATGCATGTAAGTAATACAATTATTAGTAAGTAATAAACTAAATGTCTCTCGCCCGGCCCAGTTCAGTCCTTTTTGTGTCCAATGTCGTTGGATGCCTAACGGTCTGATAACTTACTATAAATGTCCCATTGAATAAGAAACAATAAGGTACTGTAAATGTCACTCTATTTTTACTGAATATGTAAACATTTTATTAAACAGGATAAATTTCAGAATTTACAGCCGATAGGAATCACAGAAAATTATGCATATTCTGATAGCAAGAGAGAAATAGAAGAAGAGATGAACTGAAAATGACATCAAAATTGTATCATCAAAGGTTAATATAGACATATCATACGAAATTTGAAACTAGCGTGATCACAAACATTTTGCAGGGAAGTTCCTTTTTATCAAAACCTGTCGTATAGAGACTGAGTACATAATGGGGAAATCTTGTTGGTTAAGTCTTGCCAAACAAGTATATACTATATCAGTTAGGTGCCGAAAAAACTATAAACTCGTAAGGCGGTTTCCGTGACGCCATAGCTTTCACGAGTGGTATTAAACCTACGCCACCATGTTCGTTTTTGGTATTTGGCAAAGCATAGTTCTCTAGGACTTAAAAACGATTTCGAAAGGACTTTCATGAAGTCTTCAGTGGTATGACGTCATACGGCGAGATCGCTGGATTCGCGGACGCATCGCCCCGTTCTCCTCGGGATTTTAAAAATCTCTCAAATTCGAGTATCCTTGCGGCTCCGGGACATCCCGCGCGTGAGGAGCACGTGGGATTATCCCGAAAGCTCCGTGTTTCTTCGATCGGTAATGGGAAAATAGGTAATTTCGTTAATCTGACCTCACCGTCTTCAAGATTAATTCGCAATTACCAACGCTATTCCCGATTAATTCTTACCAACGTTACATTTTCGTAATTCTGGGAAGAGGAATTTTGGAGTGATTAACCTTGTGCCGAAAAACGTCATGGTTTTCGCGAGTAACCTCAAAATAACGCCTCCGTATTCGTTTTGGGGATGTATTTGACAGACCATAGTTCTCTAGAACAAAAAAAGCATTAGGAAGGACTTTCATGCAGTCTTACATGGTATGACGCCATGCGGTGAGACCGCCATGTGGTGGAGACTGTATCGCCTCGTTCTCCTCGGGATTTTAAAAATCTTGCAAATCCGAGTATCCATGCGGATCTGGGACATCAGACGAGTGGGAATCCCGTGGGATTGTCCCGAAAGCTCCGTGTTTCTTAGATCCGTAGCTAGAAAATCAGTAATTTCGATAATCTGACATCACAGCTTTCACGGTTATTAAGGAATCTGCGTCAACTCTATATTTTCGGGTTTCTTCTCAGAGGCCTTTTGGAGTAATAGACTTTTAGGATGAACTAGCGGACCCGGCAATGCTTCGCTATTTCTAGATTTGAGTCTATATATATGTAGATTAAATTAACCTAATTGAAAGTTTGATATCGCTTATTGTATTTAGTTGAAAGTAGATATTTACATACACATTATAATTTTTATGTTTCAGATTACATAAATTGTGATTACTCTTTTATTAAATTTTAAGTTCATTGCAATGCTCTTGTATATGTAATGTTTTTGCTGATTCCATTTGGCATATAAACAAACGAATCCCTTGGTTTTCCTTCACGGGAGCATGCAACGTAGTCCATCAGGAAAACATGGATTCTCCAAATTCAATCCCCATACTTGCAATGCCCGCCTTGTGATTTGTTTATCGTTATTCCAAAAGCTAGTTTAATTGGAAATTGCAATCATTTGAATTGGAATTGCATATCTGTTGGTATCATTGATATACGTGGTATTAGCACATCCTCTCCTTTGAATTTACCACTTAAAATTGTTGCTTTAATTACATCCTATATATAATAGCCGTTGTCTCTGTATGACACTTCTGGGCTGTACTCATCTTTCAATTGAAGCCCTCAGTAAACAAACCGCCAGATAGGCTTAATTTCAATTTCAGATTTGGATCAGAATTTTTTCTTACCTAAAAACAAATATCTTCTCCATCAAATCACGTTTGTTCAGCCTATTTTTCTATAAAACATTCAGAACTAAAAAAAATTGGATGTTTTTAGCTGTATATTTAACAGTTTTTAAAAATCTGTTTACTTTTGCGATGAATTCTGAAAGTAAACAACAAACTTGAATGTGAATGAATCGCGTAGTGAACTGTAAAAAAATTTTTTAACTTTCATATAAATTTTTCATTATGACGTCATTTTTAGTATTATGACGTCAAAATGACGGGTTGGATGGCAGTCTACTACTCCAATCGCATGAAAAACTAAATAAATAAAAAAATAATGAAAGGGATTGCTTTTACAAGGTGTGGATTAAATGCAATATTTTAGATAATTCAGGATATTTTTTAACTTTCATATACTTTTTCTATTATGACGTCAAAATGGCGGGTTACCTACTAGTTGTTTAATAATCTCTTGACTGCCAATCTGGTACCATTGCAAAGACGGGGTGTGTCAATGTTTCTAAGAAGAATGATAGGAACACAAGCCTTCAGATTAATGTTGTGTGGTAGCAATCCAGATAAATCAAGTGAATTTAAGAAATCAGTTGGGTAATTTACTGCAGTGGCGCACCCAGGATTTAATATTGGGGGGGGGGCGAGTTGAACGGATAAAAATATTTATAATGCAAATTCAATATTAATAATGCAATTTCTATTTCTTTGGGGGGGGGGCAGGTTCCCTTGGCCTACCCCCTGGGTGCACCATTGATTTACTGCTTTATCTTGATCTATAACAGTATATACTGATTTGTAAGTAGCTGTTTCTCCTAGTAACATACATAGCTTACAGACAGCACGTCTTCTTACGTGGGGTATCAGAAAACACTCTCCCTCCTTCAAGACTCGGGGTTCCTGACCTTACCCCTCGCCTCCCTCACAGGAATGTTGAACATCTACATGAGAGGGGTGGCTATCAGGGGTTGTTAAGTGCTGCCATCCGCATGTTTTGTTTGAAAATAGAAGGTTCATAGATAATATCTGAACAGACGGCGAACGAAACTTATTTTGAACTTTCTTTCTACTGGTCAGATCGAGGATTTCAATAGCTTTAAACCTTTTCGGGACAACACGAACCATTTTGCAAAAAACCGCGTGTGAATCGGTTCAGTAGTTGTTTAGTCTATAGAGGACACACATACGAACATTGCCTTTTATATATATATATATAGATTAGTCTCTAGTGCTACTTATTGCCAATTAGGTGCCAAAAAACGATAAACCCGTATGGCGGTTTTGCTGACGTCATCACTTTCATGAGTAAATACCTGCCCCCCGGTATTCGTTTTTGGGATGCATTTAGCAGACTATAGTTCTTCAAAACTAAAAAAAGCTTTAGAAAGGACTTTCATGAAGTCTTCAGTGGTATCACGTTGTACGGCGAGATCGCTGACTTCGTCGTCGGCATTATCCATCGGCCAACCATTACCCCCACCAGCAAAATGAAACACCTGATCGAGTCTTCGTTGGCTGTATCGCCCTATTCGTCTCGGGATTTTAAAAATCTCGCAAATTCGAGTATCCTTGCGGCTCTGGGACAGCCGACGCGCGAGGTACACGTTAGTTCGTCCCGTTAGCTCCGTATTTCTACAGTCGGTAACGGGAAAATCCATAATTTTGTTAATCTAACGGAATTTATGGAATTTACGGTTAGTGCAGAATCGGCGCCAACGCTATATTTTCGAGATTCTGGGCAGAGGTCTCCTGGAGTAATAGACCTTTAGGATGAATTAATGGCGTCTGTAGTGCTACCTATTATACTATATAGTCCACCTCCGGTGAGAAGAGTCCTGGGACCGGTTTCAAGGTTGCTGCCTCGGGAGACCGATTCTCGAAATTAGGGGTCGGGGATAATCATGAGCATTACCCACGAGAAGTATTTTTCACTCTTTAGACATTAAGAAAATTATGAAAGTTTTAATTATTTAGACTTTAAGAAAACCATCGCATGTTTTGACTTTTATTTTCATGTGATCAACGTATTTTAAGACTTTTAACTCTGCATCATACTACTTACTATTTCCCAAAGGCCGGAGGACGGCGGTGGGGTGGTGCGGCTTGTTCCCAGGGCCCCAAGGTTCGTTGTGAGAACCCTGGTGCTGGTAACGAAAAGCGCGACCGCGAGTCCCCTAGTTGAGGGAATTGCTGTAGCACCATCTTAGTGTCGGTTGTTTCTCATTGCATATATTGTATACAGTCCGTTATTATCAAAGTGTCGGCCAAGTTCATTTTTTGGATTTATGCAAGGCATTTCATACATGTCCTATTTTTTAACGAATTTTGTTTTTATATGGGATATAAGTGGGCATTCGTGGCGAGGAATTGTACAATTTTTATGGGTTTAAGAAACATGACGATGGAAGAATGCTTCAAAATTTCCATTTCTTTGATCTACATCTGCATGTTTTGCACATTTCGTTTGGTCGTTATTCTGAACCAAAAATGTAAAAACTCACAGTTTTAAAAATCCTCGGGGATGACAGAAGATGATGGAAAAGATGTTACAGGAGTATGTTCGTCGCATATTAAAATAGGAGAATCGAAATATTATTTTCTTTGTAAGTTAACGTTCAGTACACGCTGATATAACGTATTAGAGCATGTGAAATCGCAGTTTTTTTTACCAGCTTATTGAACCAACCATTCAAGTTCAAGATCCAATCCGTGTAGGTGAGAAATGCTCAAAGCTGTAGCTTCAAAAATTTAGTGCGTTGTGAAATAAATTGTTCTCGGGATCAGTGTGATGATCACTACATCGCATAATAGTACCTCTGTAACATATAACCAAAACTGTATTCCGAAAGCAGAATTGGTGAAGACCAAATGTGAAGAAAAAAATTTTGACCATATTGTTTGTTCACAATTCCGCAACTGAAAGAATGACAGACAATTAAGTGTGAAATTCACTTCATAAGTTTCAATTTATTATGTTAAAAGCCAAACGATTATTTAAATTTATTATTTTGTTCACGCGAATTTATTTAGTACCATGTTTTCATTAACTTTCTTTCTTGTTTGTGTGTTTGTGTGTTTGTCAAGTACAAATCTTGCAATCGATTTTTAACTAACTTCCCGACTAGATAGACATTTGAAACTTTTAGAATAGCTCAGAACACGATGACAATGCATTTTTTTAATACTTTTAGCCATCTTTAAGCAGAATTAAATTAATTTTCAGTTATTTTCAGTTAATTTTGTTTTGTAGACTGGTGCAGCCATTAATTGGCCGGAACGGGAACGAAAAGTTATATGCAAGTTAACTTCCAATGAACTTAATTTTCTTTCAAGTTGATGGGATAATTCATCAAAAAATTTTTAAAAAGTATTTATTAATACACTAGTATACAACCCCCGTCAAAAATGACGGAATGTTGATCAGCGTTTCCTTATCATAACAGTTCATACGAACAACAACAACAAAATGAAAAACATGAAGATTCTATTTTTGAATGTAATGAAGAAAGATTTTAAACATATACTACGGTGAATACAGGTACATTATGCTATATAAGTTCCAGAAAAATATAATTTTCCTTTAAGTGTAAAATTCTGCATCAATATTAAATAAATAAAAATACAAAAAGTTAGCCAATTAAATAACACAAACTGTACTTAAACAGCAGTAAACAACAAAACTAAACTAAATCAAAACTAAACCAAAACTGTTTCAAAAGTGAATTACTCACCACACAGCAGGCATTGCTGAAAACGATACTTAAACAGCAGTAAACAACAATAAAATAAAACAAAACTAAATAGTTTCAAAAGTAAATGACTCGCTACACAGCAGGCATTAATCTATACTTATCTATACTTATATATAAAGAGAGAGAGCGATTTTGTACGTGGAGGGTAATCTCCGGAACCACTGCACCTATTTGAAAAATTCTTTCACTGTTTGAAAGGTACATTATTCCAGATGGACATAGGCTATATATTATGTATATCTGATCAGTAGAAATAAAGTTAGGGGGGGATACTCTAGATTTGTGTGCACGGCCGCCATCTTGGATTTTTCCGCCAGGGTTTGGCGCATTTCGCATGGCGATAATTATTGCGTTCTGGTAAAAATAACCTAATGTCAAATTCTCTAATTTTAAGATCAAACAGTTATTTCTTATGTGATCTTTTAATTACAGTATAATAATTTTAGGTAAGATCTTGGCCTTGACCTGGAAATCTGAGTCAAATTGACTATACTCAAAAGAGTAAATTATTTTTAAAACTAAGAGTCTTTTTGTTGAAAATTTTTGAATCCATTATCAGTTTTTCGTTAACTTATTAAATTTAAGTTGCTTTTAATTTTGTTTATCGATTGCCAATTAGTATACTATAATGATACACCATTTCATTTATTTGAAGTAAAATTTATCTGCCATCATTTTTTCGTAAAATGTAAAATACAGTATACATTTTAAATACAATATATTTTAAAATATTTTATAATTCCAAGTTGTAGTGGATTACAAATAAATTTAAATAACTGAAGTTCAACTTCTCTCTCCCCAGGAACCTAAGTTAAAAAGTTAGTTAAGGTTAAGTTATTGGTTTAGGAAAAGGGTTTTTTTTTCTTATTTCTAACACAGCAGGATAAATGGTCAAATAATCCTTGTCCCGATTTTATTGTATGCACCAAATATTTGGTTAAGGTCAAATCTGAAGTAAAATTTCATTACCACAATGCCCTTAACCCCCCCCCCCCCAAAAAAAAAGAATAGAGGATCTGGTTACTCACCATAAATTTATGGGTTCATAATTATTTTACATTTTTCAAAGCTGAATTTTAGATAATTTTTTAATTGCAAGTTATTTAGGCGGTACGAAAATGCTGTATTTTTTTTCTAATTAACAATATATTGGCATAATATTTTGGTGATTCATTGCTATTAGTCAAAGAGTTAGGGCAAACTGAATAGATGGCATTGAAATTTTATCTGTAAGTAAAATTCATTTGACCAAATTTTTCATATGGATCATAATTTGAAAAGGTAGTTTTTAATTAAAAATGACAAAAAAAAAATCTCAGTCCAACGATTAAACGATTTTTCAAAAATATTTCTAAGTTTCACAATTTAAAAAAGTCGTTTTTATTAAAAAAGCTAAAAGAAAAACCCAAAATTTCCAATATTTGAGAATGATTTTTTCAAAAAAGTGGTTTTTATCAAAAACCTAAAAATAAATCTAAGTCCAACGTTTAAATGATTTTTCAAAAATTTTTCTAAGTTTCATAATTTAAACAGGTGGTTTTTATTAAAAAAAGCTAAAAAAATTCAGTCCAGCGTTTTGAAAACACCGCTTAAAACACATTGGCGAGAAATTTTCCACTCCTCAAAACACGGTAAAATCGCCAAGTTGGGTCAAAAAAATCCAAGATGGCGGCCGTGCACACAATTATTAAGTAACGTAATATTAATTTGAATATTATTTTAGGTGCTTAAAATAATTTAAAAAAAAACATTCTTTACTTAAAATCCTTTTTTTATTTTTGTATTTTTATTTCATGTCTTACTCTAATTTTGAGATACCAATGTGTATCTATACTTCTATAATCTATACTTATATCTATACTTATATATAAAGAGAGAACGATTTTGTACGTGGAGAGTAATCTCCAGAACCACTGCACCTATTTGAAAAATTATTTCAATGTTTGAAAGGTACATTATTCCAGATGGACATAGGCTATATATTATGTATATCTGATCAGTAGAAATAAAGTTAGGGGCTTAATCCTAACAATCTCCATTGTTACCGCTACTGTTCTTTACCGCTTTTTGTGCCGAAGTCTTCAACGATCCTTAGCGTGGTGCTATCGCGGTGGGCTTCTGTTCTGACGATAGTGGTTCGAACCTAGCCTTTCTGCGGCACGCCTTTTTCTTTTAAAAAATTAACTTTACTTATTTAGTAACGTAATATTAATTTGAATATTATTTTAGGAATATTATTTGAAAAAATTTTTAATATTATTAAAAAAAAACATTCTTTACTTAAAATCCTTTTTTTATTTTTGTATTTTTATTTCATCTCTTAACCTCTCTCTTTTAAAAAATTAACTTTAATTGATAATTAACGTAATATTAATTTGAATACTATTTTAGGTGCTTAAAATAATTAAAAATACATTCTTTACTTAAAATCCTTTTTTATTTTTGAATAAAACTACGGTTTCAAGCACACCTCTTTCTTTTAAAAAATTAACTTTAATTAATAAATAACGTAATATTAATTTGAATATTATTTTAGGTGCTTAAAATAATTTTTAAAAAATTCTTTACTTAAAATCCTCTTTTTTTTTGTATTTTTATTTCATCTCTTATTCTAATTTTGGGATACCAATGTGTATCTATACTTCTATAATAATATACAAAGAGAGAGAGCATATTTTGTATGTGGAGGGTAATGTACAACTTTTGTACATTAAAATGTACCTTACATCTTTTCCTTTGTCAACCGCAGTCAAGTAACCATAGCAACACCCTTTAGCTTACGGGGTCCGTTTTTCGAAATCGCTCTTTACAACGGGAAAATATTATCTACTTCCTATCCCCATTTTACGTGGGGGACATTCAGCGTGGGGGATCAGGGGAAAGAGTGGTTAATTGCTTTCTTATTGCTTTCTTACTATTGAAGAATTTCAATAGTAGTTCATCGGCACTCCGTGCCTCTTTCATCTCTCAAAAGGCTGAAAATGGATGAACCGCGGGTGAACCGCCCTTCTGATGTCTCTCGCCTGAAAAGAAATAGCCTCTAGCTAGAACGACAAAATATTATTATTCAGTCCTTTTCGGCAAGATTGACCCTCCGTTCCCAGAATGTCACCCAATTGTTCTTTGGGGGCAAAGACGTTAGGAAAGTCACAACGAAGTGGAATTCGAGACTATATCTCTGTAGACATCACACCGTATTTTTCGAGAGTATGTGCTTCGGATATATGCTATCCCACCCCGTAAGGAAAAGGTTTAATATTTTTAAGATTCAAGTAGAGGAGGTATTGATAAATACAAAAAGGATTTTTGAAACTGGCAACGTTAAAGGGTTTATTGAAGAAAACTACATTTGGAACTACGCTTTTTATTGGACATTTAAGGTAAAAAAAGATTTACAATTTATTGGCTATCAACTGGAAATTTATTGGTATAATATTTTGTTCAACCCGAACAAAGTCGGGACGGGCCGCTAGTTTATAATAATTACATAATAATTAGCAAAGTGAAACACAATTTAATTAACATTAAAATTTAACATTAAAAATGTAGTTATTTAAAGGGATTATGAAAAACCATGGAGTAGAATGAATTCGAAATTCAAGTGAATGACTCAATTGAATAAATGATTCTTTTCAATGGATATTTTAATTTGAAGATATTTAAAAAATTAAACGGTTTTGAGCTAGGGTGTTCACTTGAAATTTTCATATTTTTTAAAGAGCTTTCAAAATATGTAAATTTTGTGGTATTATTTTTCAAGAAAAATTTCAGAAAATGGCGTCTCAATGTTAAGATGTTCCCGACTTGGTCCGTCCCGGAATGGTTACCTACATTTTTCTACTCTAGGCTTTTATATAAGTAAAGATAGAATTGTCAAGTTTATATGATTCAACAGAAAATTTAAAAGCATGGTATATAAAAAGTTCTTTTTATCTTGAAATTATCATTGTTTAATTTTGTCACCGTGAACTGAACGAGGTGAAAAAATATTACTTTTTTACGCTGTGGCAACAAGGAAACTCTCGTCTCTTTTTATTAAAAAGAAAAACTTTGTCTTTCAGTATTCCATGAATATCTTAGAACTAGGGGAGCCTTGGGCTCTAGTTGGTATGTTAAATTAATTTCTAAAATAAATGTGTTTTCTGCAGTATTGAAAGTTTGTGGTATTATTTTGAAATACAAGAATTCTTCACAACCTCTTAACACATGTCAAAACACGTGCTGATTCCGATTACCAGTTCGATAAGTGTCTGAATCCTAGCCTGCATGCAGTACCATCTGTTAAATGCAGTCTAACAGCAGCATTCAATTTGAACTTTTCTTCCTGGGATTATAACATTCATGTTTCTTTTACCGCAGATGGTGACTCTTTCATTTACCCAGATGCGATTTTTCTTACGAGGCTGTTGGAAAATACACTGCACAGAGAAGGAAACTTTTATATCTTTTCTATGTTGTGGAGAAAAGGTTGTTCAGCTGTCAATTAATGTTTTGCGACTTCTCAATAGAGTACTAATCTTGCAATTAAATAGATATCTAGAAGCTTCAGTGATTCCCTTCCGCAACGATATCTCCTTATTAAGGATTCAAAATATGGGGCAGTTCTGACATATTTCAACCAAATGCGTACAGCAAATAGGTAGGCTTACAATTAGTTCCCAGTCTAAAATTTAAAGCTGTTTTTGATATCCAGGTGAATAACTCAATTCACAGGGTGCAAATAAATCTTTATATCACGCGATGTAATCACTCTAGAAGACTGATGTTAGCGTGCAAAAACATCATGCAAAATTTTATTTTGCATGCCGTATTTATTTTACATTTTTAAATTTGGTGACTCATTGTACTTAAAACATCTAATATTTTTCTAATACATTTAAAAATAATCTGCATTTAAGCGGCTAAAATTTATCAAAAAGACTTCCACACCACGTTACGAAATATAAATCCTTTCATTTCCTGGGTTGTATCTAGAACATAGTACTAATACAGATATCTAGTACTAATACAGTTCATAGTAGTTACAGATATCTTTGAATCAACAACTGAGACATGGTCTAATCCTCGTCTAGTGTTGTAAAATATCCTAAAATAATTCTTTTTCAGACAAAAGTCTCTAATTTCTATTCATTATCTATCAATAGGCAGTTAGACTTACAACGTTATTTTCCTAACCCGCATGCTTATAAAACTGTTAGGCATGATACGTAAAGTAAATAAGTAAAAGGTTTGAAATGAGTATTATTTTGAGTAAAATGTTGTTATACATCATCACATAAAAACTTGAAAGAATACTTTAGGTATAAAGGAACTTTATATTTTTTTATTTCAGTATTTGTACACAAGGACATGCATATGCAAACATACGTATGATTTTTCCCAAAACAAAAATTTAAAAAAATCATCCATTCATTAAAAAAATTCCCCAAATGATTTTTCTAAAGATAATTTATTATTTTTTAAGCGTACAATATAATGTTATGGCACAATTAAACAAAAAAACTGCTTTTTTTCAGACCCCGTGCCATTTTGCTCCTTTGCACTTGTGAAGAGAATACTAGAGAAAGTCAGAAACCGAGGCAGAAAACGATCTTACGAGGTTGCAAAAATGATTGTCTTATCTCAGAGAAGTCTAGAGAAACCAAATCAGCATTCACCTCAAAAACTGATTACTTCTTTAATTTATAGCTGATTTCAATTTTTAAAGGCTTTTATACAGCTTTCACTGTCATCAGCAGCAAAGCTGTTGTACTGCAAACGCTCATTGTTGCATTTGGCTTCTTTGAGTGTCTGCACTATTTCAGTAGATTTGATTAGCTTATATCAGAGTTCATGACTCTATTAACTTATTAGTACGAGTGTTATATTGTAAGCTTTTAATCCCCTCAATGAATTTGAATCGGTGTGCTTGAGTAATTTTTTGGTTAGGAAGAGTATCAACCCCCTCCCCCCCCGCCTTTGTTTTAATTTAAATAACAAGATCTCTGGCGCAGGGCCGTTCCTAGGGTAGCTGCCGCCCGTGTGCGAGAATAATTTTGCCCCCCCCCTCATACCATATGGATTAATTGAAATTTCTCTGAAATATTTTTACCTTAAATGAAACAACGAATTACAGATTATATTATAAATTCAGTTTATTTTTTAATTTTACAACCTAACATAATAATTATAAATGTATTGATATAATAACTCTCTGGCACTTGATGGCGCCTCATGCGATCTTGCTGGGATTAAAAATGTTTTTTAGTGAATCACAAGACTTCTTTACTAATTCTTCTTTTTCAAGTTTTCTTTTTCTGTATTGGGCCCCAGGAAGCTTTTTTCGATTATCAGACATGTGTAAAAAAAATGAGGTTCTTTTCGTAATGTATACAAATATGACAAAACAACACAGACAAAAAAATTAAAATACATTTATGGTTTGATATTTGTTTTGCAAAAAAAGCGCTAGGATTCAATGCTTAATTCTATTTTAATTTTTTTTTATTTATTTAGCAAATGTTAAACATATACTACAGGAACAAGTGTAAACTTGGATTTTTGAACTGTATCACATTATTTTTTTAACAGGTGCGTGAAATATGGCAATTTTTTTCAGAAATCGGGAAAATACGATTTTTTTTATTAAAGTAAACGTTGGGGTAATTGTATTTAAAATATGAACAAAATTAAAATAAAATCGATTTGGAACGTTTCTTTGCAAAAGTCAATTGTTATCGAGAAACAGCTTAACTTACATGCACCTTTTTTATAAGTTCTTTACGAAAAGAACAAATATAACTAAAAATAAATAGCAGAGCTAGATAATTATAAGAAGAATGTAGACAAAAAACAAACAGAAAGAAAACACTCAGGGCTCCACGCACAAGAGGCAAGTTTCTGTAGTAGTTCCGAAATTAAACCAGAAATCGAGGTAACCGACTGGTCTCGTCATCAGGGAGCCTAACCAAATCAGTTACCTCAAGGGGAACTTTCTGAATAGGATGCAAGTATAACCAAAAAACATCCCAAGGCCCCGAGATCACTATAGAAACAGATAGTCAGGAGCAAATGAAAAGACACGGGCAACTTGCAGTAAGGGCTCAACGCACCATATATGCAAGTACACATATAATCCTAATGAAAAGATGCATACATACCCTAACTCAGTGAGTGACGGTATGGCTAAACAGCAGCCAATTTTTACCCTAGTAGTTACGCCACTGTAGCAACACCACAGCGCCACACCCCAATGAAGTTAAAAAAAATATGAAAACAGAAACCCTATCCAAAACGTCTTTAAAATATACCTGAGTCTAAATACCTTTTTTTTTTAAATTTTTAAATTGCCGAAATTATTAGGAACCAGAATGTTCTACAATTTTTGAAGAGTAAGAATGTAGATAGCATACACACGTTTGATTTTGAAAACCTTTTTACTAGTATTCCCCATGATAACTTAATGAATATCTCCTCAGAAATTTATGATGCCTATCTGGATAGTACTTTAATCTTAAAATGTGACTGAATTGATTTGTGTAAATATTTTTGAAAACTACCTCTTTAATGGCATGAGTTTCTTTAAACAGATAAAGGGTATCCCAATGGGGAATAGCTTTTCTAGTGCCTTTGCAAACATTTTCTTGCATTCTTACGAAACTAAATTTCTTAACTCAAATAATGTTACCGGATTTAGGTATATTGATGACCTTATAAATTTTAACTGTAACGATTTGGAATTTCTTAATCAAATATACCCAAAGGGACTAACTTTAAACTTACAGGACTAATGAAAATAATCATTTTGCGAATTATCTGGATAAAAAAATAAAAATTCAAAATAGCGAATTAAATAGTGGGATTTATAATAAAAGGTTAGATTTTAACTTTGAGGTTATCACGTTTACCAATTTCCATAGAAACTTGAACTATTAAATTTATCATATCTTTTACTCACAACTGTACAGATAAAAAAAACATTTGTAATAACGCTGAAGATTTTTTGGAGGCATGTGGCATTTTCGAGGTAAACCTACGTAAGAACAATTTCCCTAATAATTTCGGCAATTTAAAAGTTTTAAAGAAATGACATTTAGACTCAGGTATATTTTAACGACGTTTTGGATAGGGTTTCTGTTTTCATATTTTTTAAAACTTCATTAGGGTGTGGCGCTGTGGTGTTGCTACAGTGACGTAACTACTAGGGTAAAAATTGGCTACTGTTTCGCCATTACCGTCACTCACTGAGTTAGGGTATGTATGCATCTTTATCTTTTCATTAGGATTATATGTGTATTTGCATATATGGTGCGTTGAGCCTTTACTGCAAGTTGTCCGTGTCTTTTCATTTGCTCTTGACTATCTGTTTCTATGGGGATCTCGAGGCCTTGGGGATGTTTTCTGGTTATACCTGCATCCTATTCAGGAAGTTCCCCTTGAGGTAACTGATTTGGTTAGGCTCCCTGATGACGAGACCAGTCGGTTACCTCGATTTCTGGTTTAGTTCCGGCACTACTACAGAATCTTGCCTCGTGTGCGTGGAGTCCTGAGTGCTTGATTTCTGTTTGTTCTTTGTCTGTTTGTTTTTTGTCTTCTTCTTATAATTATCTAGCTCTGTTATTTATTTTTAGTTATATTTGTTCTTTTCGTAAAGAACTTATAAAAAAGGCGCATGTAAGTTAAGCTGTTTCTCGATAACGATTGACTTTTGCAAAGAAACGCTCAAAATCGATTTTATTTTAATTTTGTTCATATTTTAAATACAATTCCTCCAACGTTTACTTTAATAAAAAAAATCGTATTTTCCCGATTTCTGAAAAAAATTGCCATATTTCACGCACCTGTTAAAAAAATAAGGGGATGCAGTTCAAAAATCTAAGTTTACACTTGTTCCTGTAGTATATGTTTAACATTTGCAAAATAAAAAAAAATTAAAATAGAACTAATGAATCCTAGCGCTTTTTTTTTTTTTTTTGCAAAACAAATATCAAACCATAAATGTATTATTTCAATTTCTAACCGCTAACCGCGCAAAAGAAAAAAATATCATCAAGTTTACTTACCTGTGAAATATTTTTATTAGTCAGCAATCACAAAATCGAGCACAAAAATTAGAGACAAAAAGCTTTGGTTTTCAGTTGTTGAGATGGACACGTTCAAAATTAATATAGTGCAAACTATCCCGATCCGTGTGTTTATAGGCTCAGGGCATAAACGAGTATTTTCCTGCAACCTGACAAAAACCGCCCGCACCGACGCGATGCCGGCGATGCGACGCGATTTGATGGGATGATGGGTTACAACGTGTTAAAACAGAAACGAACAATGTATTTCCCAACTAGTTGCGACGTGGAGTAGCGTTTTTAAAACCAATGTGGTTTTGTTTATTTGCAGTTATACTTGTAAAATGCATTTTTAACTCTTAAGTAGTTACCTAGCATAATGATAATATTTTTATATTGATTACTTTACTAATAAATTAGTTTTAATTTTTTTTTTAACCGGGAGGCTGACTTGCCGCCCGTGTGCCCCGCACCCCTGGCACCCCCGGGTTGGAACGGCCCTGCTCTGGCGGAAATCCCCAAGTACCGAGATTCAACTTGGAACTCAGGAAATCCCGATTTAAGAAGACGCGAAGGAAACTAGAGGGAATGTTTATCAATTTTGTTTTTTTAGTGTTCCGCCGAGACGCATCCGGCTAAATATAGATAAATATTAAGTGAATTTTGATGCGGAAGTAGCGTAATTCGGAGATAAGGGATTTGTGGAAACTTGAAAGCTCAAGGAAACTCTACACGATAACGTAAGCTACAATTTCACCCAGCCGGCTAAGTGGGAAAAACCTTTAGGATTTTACAGATTCGTGGAATATCGTCTTTTCAAAATGCGGAAAAGACGGAACCAGTTAATGTTCTTTAGAGGCTTTTGCTGCTCAAAAGTTAAAGAATTTGTATCGAAAATAATTTTATACCTTCGAAATTTTTCTTGTTAGCACTTAAGATTTATCAGGCAATTTGAGAATTTTAATAGGAAATTATTTGCCTTTCTAAAAATAACAATCACAGCTATGCTGCGCTTTAAGAACTCGCAAAATAAATATTGCCAAATCTGATACAGCCAAAATTTCGTATGACTTAACTATCTAGAAAACAGAAAGGACTTTTCAAGTAAGACAGACAA
Organism: Dolomedes plantarius; assembly: GCA_907164885.2. Lineage (NCBI taxonomy): Eukaryota > Metazoa > Arthropoda > Arachnida > Araneae > Dolomedidae > Dolomedes > Dolomedes plantarius. Next base: position 103,829,678 of record OU015495.1, read on the forward strand.
ACACAGTGAAACTTCTCTATGGCGGCCTTGTAGTGGTTCAGAAAAAAAAGTGGCCCTTTTGAGGGGTGACCGTTGAATAGGGATGGAAAGCTAGAGATGTTTCACTGTATATATGCTACTCTACATGGCACTCTTTAAAAGTTTGTTCCTTTTTATCCCTCTTCAGATATTTTTTATCAGTTGCTATTTTGGTAAATGGGCATGAGTTGAAATTTTCTGTGACTTTATGACATGAATCTCAAGTATGTCACATTTTCCATAGAATGCGATCTTTTCAGAATTCATATCGCCACTAAGGGGGATAATTCGAATGGAGAATCAAAATTCTTCTCCTCCTTCATCTATATATATAAAACAAGTTCCGTAACTGACTGACTCACTGACATACAACGCACAGACCAAACCACTGGACCTAAAGGGCTGAAATTTTGCATGGCGATTCTTCTTATAGTGTAGGGGTGCACTAAAAAAGATTTTTGAAAATTCTTCTTAGATTTTTTTAATATTAAATTTTTAAGCTGTTTTAGTAACTTTTTTTAAGTTTATATTTAAAATTATACTTTGGCGGTTATAAAATTTATGTCACGAGAAAGATCGTAAAAATTCCTTTAAAATGAGATCTTTTTCGAATCTTTACCAAGATTTTATGAGTTTTGGTGAATTTTTAAAGATTAATTTTTAGAATTTAATTTATTAAATGCTGACCCCGTGATTTCTTTTTCTGGTACAATAAATAAATTTATCGTCACGTGCATAACAACTAAATAGACAAAAAAAAAATTTTTTTCTTGCTAATGCGGCAGACGATTGGCCAAAACAATATTTAAATACAGTAAAATATATTATGTTCCTCAAACTGTACTATATTCTTTAATATTTCCTATTACATTTAATTTGAAAATTTTCTTCTACATTATTTTGTCTATAAGAATATCTCTTACAATTTTTTTATAAATATATTCTTTTGGTTTTTTTTACATCAATTGTATACATTGATCATCGTATTTATTATATATATATATATACACTCAAGAGCCAAAACATTATGACCACCCCTACATTTTGCAATGAATTCGCCTGGATGACGTGGAAGGCACGTGATCAGGTGGAAGTGGTATTTAACTGCTGCTGGAGTGTCTGAAGAATCATTCTTTCACTTACTTCTGTGTGTGATGGGAAAGGCTGCGGATCTAAGCGACTTTGATAGAGGGCAGATTGTAATGGCTCAGAACAAGTATTTCCGAAACTGCACGACTCGTGGGTTGTTCGCGACCTACAGTTGTTAGTACTTATGCAAAGTGGATGAATGACGGTGAAACCAGCAGTAGACGACATGGTGTTGGACGTCCACACGCTATCAAAGAAAAAGGTCGTCGGAGACTGTCTCGCATGGTGAAGCAAAACCGGAGCCAGACAGTGGCTCAGCTGACAGCCCAATACAATGCAGGGCCAAGTAGAATAGTATCGCAGCACACTGTTCAGCTGACACTGTTGAATATGGGGCTACGCAGCAAACGTCCCACTCGTATGCCTTTGCTGACCAAGCGTCATCGCAAACTGCGCCTGCGCTGGGCCCGGGAACATCGTGACTGGTCCATGGATCAGTGGGAGAGAGTTGCCTGGTCAGATGAATCACGGTTTGTCATTCATCACGCCGATGGCCATGTCAGGATACGCCGTCTTCCAGGCGAACTGTTGCTCCCTCAATGTACAGTAGGTCATACACATGCCGGTGGTGGCGATATTGTGCTTTGGGGGACGTTCTCTGGGACCCGTGGTTGTGGTAGAGCAGACCATGAATGCTACAGGGTATCTGAACATCATTGCGGACCAGTTGCACCCTTACATGGCCTCTGTTTTTCCAGCTGGAAATGGAATGTTCCAACAGGACAACGCCCCGTGTCACAAGGCTAAAATTGTGTTGGAGTGGTTCCAGGAACATGATGCTGAATTCCAGTTAATGTCCTGGCCGCCTAACTCACCAGATCTCAATCCGATAGAACACATTTGGGATGTCATGGGACGGCAGCTCAGAGTTCAAAGACCACCAATTCGCAATATCTCGGATTTGCGTGACCGTTTCTTAAACATCTGGTACAATCTGTCTCCGGCCATCTACCAAGGACTTGTGGCATCCATGCCAAGGCGGGTTGAAGCTGTGATGCGTGCCAAAGGTGGGCCAACTCGTTATTGACAGGTGGTCATAATGTTTTGGCTCTTGAGTGTATATATATATATATATATATATATATATATATATATTGGCATTAATTGCATACATTGACCGTTGTATTTAATTTGAATGTACTACGTAGCGAAGTACGGGTTTTCAGCTAATTAAAATTTTTTTTTTCTATTTTTTATTTGGCTTATTGGCTCTTAAAAGCTTCTCTCAACTTGAATTTTCGAAGCACTATATTTGATGCAACATTCGTATAGTGCAGAGCAAATTGCATAGTTGTCAGAGCATCTGTCCTGTTTTAGGTGTCTATGGCATTAAAATTTAAAAAGAAAAAAAATAAAATAAATAAAACTTTCTTATGAAAGTATAAAATCAATTTCAAGGACTTTTCCCATCTACAAATATTTTTTTCACTGTTGCAAAATGAGAGAGGACTAACATTACTCTTTTATCTATTTATGTATCGTATTAAGAGACCACAAAAGAGATTTTACATGATGGGTAGATGTACATTTTCATGCTTCCGAACTACTGAGACACCATGGGCCGCCATCATGGTCATTTAGTCTCGGGGCATACGAAAATTTCGCAGTATGGAAATGGCGCTATTGTGACGCATATTCTTAATCGACAATAATTCTGATTGGTATACTTGACAATTATACGGCATGATAACGCCATTTTCGCTCTACGAAATAGTGGTCTATCCTGAGTCTAAGGCCCTAGATCTTAAATGAGTTCACTGAATATTTGTTTTTCATCTACTGAACTTTAGGAGCTGTGAAGTAAACAATCAATAAATAGACGGACATCTGACGTTATAGTGGTCGATTGAAGTTGGGGGTTGTATTGGTGAAAATTAAATTACCAAAAATTCGCATAGGTTGAAGGGGATTGGATGATTTTGTATTTTCTGAAAATGTGTAGTAGCTATGCGATGTGATCACTCTTTTGTGACGACTTTTGCCTGCTGTAGAAAGGGATATATATGCCTTTCCATTCCCTATTCCCGGCCTCCCCTCTCTTCCGTTAAGGGAATGTCTTTGTCGCGGTGTGTGGTGGCTGACGTGCATTCACGACCTATCGGGAACATCTGCTGCCGTCTTGGAGATCCCGGCCATCATTAATCTTTCAGAGTCCCCCACTGGTGGGTGGAGGTCTTGGGGGACTGGCTACTATCTTGGCTGGGTCAGCACTTCCAATGATTATGTCCCATTCACTAGGGATATGGGTGTTGGCCCACCTTTTCTTGGCAGACTTTGTTTTGTTGGCGGTTTTTGGGAGGCATACGTTTTTTGGCCACCCCTACTTGAGAAGGGCTGACACAGCCGAAAAAGTTGGTTAGTTGGGAGTTGTTAGTTTGAGATGTCCACATCTTGACTGGAGAGAGAAGTCAGTTCGCTGTATGCGTATGTTCTAATAAAGACTTGAAAACGACTTCTGCTTGGTATTTTGTGCTCCCGGAGTCCTGTTTGTACTGCAATGAGGGTTTCTCGTCCTGACAAACATAACGCAAGGTAATACGCTGAAGAGGAGGAATGTCCTCGTAACAACTCGAAACCTATTTAAAGGTTTCAGAGCTCTTTCAGGAAGTTCAGTGAAGTCTTGATGTTACTGTTATTGGAAATGGGGTTGATAGCTCAATTAGAGACGTTTTTTAATGTTGTTTTGTACTATTTCGTTGTGTAAGTGATATGTTTTATAACTGTAAGTGCAATAAATGCTTCTGTGACGACCCTTGTGTATTATTTACACCCATGACATCTCGACACACCCAACATAATACTAAGAGTTTAAATCATTAATAATTCGGCTAGTAACCTTCAGCACTGCAAGAGCGTTTTATTTTCTCATAGACTGAATTTTTTTTTTAAAATGAAAATTTTGAAAGATTTATTTCAAAATACTAGAGAAGAAATTCAGTGACTTAAATCTGAATAAAACACTCATTATAAAGAGTTAAATTTAAGGTAACTCAATCAATTTTTTTATCTTGCCACAAACTTGACGTCCCTTTGACATTTACGATAATTATTTTTCATTTTTCGTATCTAACACCGCTTCCGGAAGCTATAAATCAACGATACTTGTTCATCGCGGAAACCTGGTCTGTAAAAGTTATGCCTCAGATGAAGACCATAAACCATTCCAGTTGACTGAGTTTGTTGCGTTGTGTTTCCCTAGCAACAATGATTTCTGTTTGCATTTCTTCTTGATGTAAGTTGGCCTTTGTAACGCCGGATTTAAGCAGTGGACAGTTATGTTTTAGAAAAGATATGTTTCAGGCTTATATAGATTCCTAATCATGAGACCTATATACGCCTGTATGTATACCTGTTAGTGTAAGCTTTGTCAGAACCAGCAACAAAATATCAATACAAAAATATTTTTTTACTAACCAAGTGTTGTGAAGTTCTGATGTTTTTAAATTTTTCTTTTTCCATGACTCTTCCTGTTACTTACTTGTACATTATTGTTATTTATTTATTTATGTTTTATATTACAAATTTATTAAATGATAAAGGGCCTGTTCAAATAGAATCTGTCAGCGTCAGCGTTACTCGTATTGAAATACGTATATTTAACCATTTACAGACCTCTAAAGATTTAGCCACGAAATTGTTAAGGCCTGTGATTGGTTTAAAACCCTTTCAGAGGCGACGGTCCATTTTTGGACCACCTATTTTTTATTATTTTATAACAACTAAATCATTCACTGAATTTATCTGTAAATTCCTATAAACTTTGTACATATTAGTGTGATTGAGAAACAACAAATGGCAGCACTCTACGGGTCTATATTTTCAGAGAGGATAATATTTTGTTGCTAGCCAGAAATTTGTAGTGTGAAGATTTCAGTTTTTCTAAGTTGTGAGTATACAGATGCATAGAAGTTTTGGAATTTCACTTTATGATTGTTACTTATTTATTTTAAATAGAAAAGTTTTATTTATCTGTATAATTTTTTTATCTTTTTAAAGTAATTTCCTTGCTGGTGGTTCAAATATGAATCACCACACATGTAGCATTTACTGTCACTAGATGGCAGCACTATCGATTTAAAAATTTGGGGGGGGGGGGAGCGCTACGGTCAATTTTTGCTACACGAGGACTAACTAGACTGGGACCTACAGTTTAAAGCCGATTCCGAACGGCTACATACATCCATGCCAACAGTGGGACTCGAACGTGTGGCAGCACTATCGAAGTAGTTTTCTGAGTTGATGACATTCTGATTTTGGTTTGTGAATGTTTGGTGAAACCTTGGTTTTGGTTAGTTTATTTGCCCTTTCTTAATTCTAGAGTTTGACTGTGAGATAAATCTTTACTTTTCTTTGATTTTGCATTGTACAGGATGACTAGAAAAAATCTTACTGTTTCTGAGGCACTTGAAATTTTTAATTTATATACTTTTACATACTTTTTATGCTTTTTATATGCTTTTTACTTTCATTATATACTTTCATTTATGTACTTTTTACTTTATTTATTTATTTATTTTTGGACAGATAATTATTTTGATAAATATTGTGTATAAATATAAATAAATTAATGCATATATATGCATATATATTTTAAACTGATTGCAATGGACATATTTTTATATCTTTGCTCTATATTATTATTAATTTCATAGAGCCAGTCAGAACAGGCGTTCTAATAGAGTGCTGTAGGTACGCAGTAGTTCAAAAATGGACCACTTTCTCCTGCCTAAACTAGAGCTACAATTTTTTTATTTTTTTGCAGAATATGTTCCTAATGGTAATATTTCTTCAAATATAAAAATTTGTCCTCCAAAAAAAATATTTTGATATATAGCCCCTGAAAGGGTTAAAATATGTCAATACGAATAACGCTGACGCTGACGTTTTCTATGTGAACAGGCCTTAATGGTTTATTATTTATTTATTTTGTACCATTTATTAATTATTAGCTGATTTCTTTGTTCATTTCTTTATGAATTTTTGAAGGAGGTTGTTTAGGAAGTTCTTAAACTTAACACCTCTACATCTGTCATCAATTCTGATTCAAAGGATTAGCTTTATATTTAGATTGATTTGTCTACGATATAAAATCACATCTTTCAAATCTTTCGAAACGAAAGATGCAACTAAAATCAAAAATTATAAATCACTAATATTATAGTAACATTTGCCGATTTTATGAGTCACTAAGGAATATTTACAATAAAATGGCTTATCTGGCATGTTTACGATACACTGGTCTCATTTAGCTGTTCATAAAGGCAGAGATATATGTCTTGAGGTGGTTAAACTGATATCGTCCAAAGAAGTCAGAAAACCCTATATACATTCTCCCTTATGTTATAGGAGGTTTTATCCACCACAAAGAATTCAATCCAAACGAATCTAGAAATTCACTTGTTTTGCCATGAGAGGGTCGGAAAGGGTTCTGCCAAATTATTGTTTCACTTGTAATTATGTGAGACAACATACTGTATAAAATATGAAAGCTAACAAGATAAAATGTTACCGCATAATCCCCTTAAACTCATACACATCATTTCAGAGGTCTTAAAACAATTAAAAATTAAAATAATGGAAATTGATCTTCAATTAACACGATTTTTAAAATTCTAGAAAGCAACACCTGATAGGAGCTCAAATTTCTGTATCCATTCTACAGTGGTACCTTTCATCATAAGTTAAAGCAGCGGTTCTCAACCTGGGGGGCGTAGAAGAATTTCAAGGGAGACGTGAGTTTAAAAAAATAAAATAAAAAGTAGAATTAACTGTAATTTACTGTACGCAATTTTGCGGTCACAATGTAACAGTAACGTATTTCGACACTCAACTTTCTGAACATGAAGCTACAATGTCAGAAAAACATTCTGAAGACTTATGCAGTTAACGGTTTCACAAAGAAGATAGCTCTTTGCCAACGCCGTCTTCAGAGTTCAGAGCCAAACTTTTCATCATTTCCAAGATTGAACGACCTCCTCGATGAAAAAAAAAAAATTCTCCCATCGCAACAGATAAATGTATTGGAGGACCTTATATCAGGGCATTTGGTAGGTAGCATTACAAATTGAAATTGCAGACTATTTTCCAGATATTAGTTCAGAGAATTGGGAGTTTAAGTTAGCAAGAGATCCCTTTAAAATCGACGTGGATGTACTTCCTGATCATATTCAGGAACAAGCAATCTACCTAAAATGTGATTCTCAAGCAAACATGGAATTCGAAAACATGGATGGTGAAAATATTTGGTTACGCTATTTTCCTGTTTACCCAGAATTTGCTTTGGAAGCTTTGAGGTTGTTAGTGCAGTTTTCATCCACATATCTCTGTGAATCTGGATTTTCAGCATTAGCATACATAAAATCAAAATATCGAGCAAAGCTGGACGTTGAAAGTGACCTGAGGTGTGCTTTTTCACAGTTACAACCTAATATTCAAAACTTGTCAAGGACAAACAATTCCAGACCTCTTATTAATGTTGTGAAAGTGACTGGTATTACATTCCAAACTCACCTACATCCTTGATTAACTCAAATATATTTGATCTGTATTTAATTATTTGATTTCCTATGTTCTAATAATAATAATATGTTCCAAATTAAGATATGTGTAGTAATATTAAATTTTGTGTATGAAATTATCTATTCTATATTTTCATTTAATAACCAGCTTCAGTTTCAAATTCCGATTGTACTACTTGTATTGACCACATATAGTCGTGGGGGAGGCGTGACCTCACATCAATGTTCAAAGGGGGATACAGAGCCTGAAAGGTTGAGAACCCTGAGTTAAAGGAAACGTCAAGATACAACCCAGAATAATTTGGAGAACCGATGAGCAGTAAAACTTGATTATTTTTATCAAATACTACGATATATTCAGCATGCAGGAAAACATTACCGCAACACTCCCAACCAATCAACAGGGCCTTTTTATAGCAAGGGCAAAACGGGACTTTGTACAGGGCCCTCTGATGCTAAGGGGCCCCAAAACTGTCCTCTTTAACATTCAAAATCTCTTTAACGATGTTTCTCAACACTAAAATAGATAGGGTGCCAGATAAGTGAAAGATTTTAATTTCGCTTTCTGCTCTAGGGAAAATGTTAAACTGGTTGTATCACACGTACAGCAGAAGTTGAAAGGCGTTTTCAATTTGATGTGAAACATGTTTATGAGTGCATCTTATCAGCCATACACTGTAATAGCAAATATAGGACTCGCATGCAGGGTTGTTTGGTTTAATCCTTATTTGAATCAAAATTTAAATCAAATGATTTTTTTTAATCCTGATTTTTAACAACTTTTCCTTACACACTTGGTGTATGCACCTAGTACTTCTAATAGTATAGTCCTTGGATAGTTCTTATTTTTATAAATGTTCGTGAGGGGGGGCCCCCAAATAGCATCTGCCCAGGGGGCTCCAGCATTCATAATCGGGCCCTGCCAATCAACCAACTTATACGAATTATAGCTCTTTGATATGTTTCACGCAAACCGTTTGATATTTGTGTAATGGGACTCCAATCTACAAGTTGAAGGGGAATAAAGAGAAATTTTGTGTATCATAGCGATTTCGAGACATAGAGAAAAACCTTTATTTTGAAACCCGTATTTTAAAAGATATGGCTGATAATTGGCATGTAAATAGTTTGCCAAAAAAGAACACAGTATCAAGTTGTCTATAGTAATTTAGTTTGACTGTTGACCCAGTGGCAAAATGGATTGCTGTCCCAATTAAATCTAACGTTGGCTGACCTTCAAAATTGACTGTTGACCCAACTAGTAGCCAAGTGTTGCTTGAACTGCTCTACCACCGGCCAATTAACAGCCAACCGTTTGCAGATCTTCAAAACGCACCGTTGTGGTAATATAATCCCAACGACCAACCCTAACTGTTAGTCAACTGTGCAGAACAACAGGTGCCCAAGAATTTTCCAATAGTCGTGATACTTAGGGTTAAGGCGTAATTATACATAAGCATAATTTCCCTGACTCTCATGTTTCCCCGTCGTCATGTTTATCTGATTGGCTGTGTTGGAATCTTACGTTACGGATTTTTTAGAGTTTCTAAGGTCTAGTAATTTAGTGCAAAAAGCGATTCATAGTCCGATTTACCATTTCAGCCGAAAATTCTCGCCAGATAACAGATAAGTTGCAACGAATGGCGTGCTTTACTATTGTAATTAATTCTATTATGGTTAGGGCTGCTACAATTTTAGCCCTTTAAAAATGCAGACTTTTTTCATTAGGAATCAGACAGAATATTTACTTTTAGGACGAATGAACCCTTCTAACCGATCTATACACGCCTAGGGCTAAATAGCAGTTTTTAGTTGACCAGATGCCAGTTTAGGCTTTGTTGATTCCTAGATAGTCGTCACAATGATACCACAAAATCATTTCTTTGCTTTGTTTACCGTTTTCTGGCCTCGCGTTTTCGGCCAACCGTCACTAATTGCTATTGTTTGTTGGGGCTCTTTTTTGTTTCTCACATCTGGAGCATCCATTTTTAGGCAAGCATTTAAAATTACTTATTTCAAATTCTTACTAATCTCAGCCATCCTAAATGGCTTCTAGCCTGCTGATTTCAGTGGTATGGACTCTCCCCCTGGCCGCTTCTGTGGGGCTGGGGTGGGGCCCCTGGGTACTTGGAAGAGTTCATGCGCTGGGGGTGGCTGCCTGCTGCGGTCTGTTTCCATCGGTAGGGGTTCCAACCTGGCCTATGTTGCAAAGTCGGGCTCAATACGGTGCAAAGGAAACTACAGTTTTTAGATAGAAATGGACGAATGTGTGAGAAAAATTGTGTAGGAAAGCTACGCAACGCATGAACGGACATTTACCTTTCTTCCCAATGAGTGGGCGAAGTCATTCTTCTGAACTGTTCTCTGTTAAGTGGGAGAGCTTTGCATCAGACGTTCACAAATTATGATTTTTAAGCCATGATCTGGATTTTATTAGCTTCATTGTTTACGTTTTACAAACAGCAGCACAGTGAGAATTCATTTTGAAAATATGTTTTGCAAAAGTAAATTCTGCAAGGCTTTTTCTACTAATGCTTGATAAATATTTCTGATTACTAAAAATCATAACTGCTTTGTTTGAAATCAATGCATCCTTAGCATATTTTTTCCAGGCGTTATGTCACTTATCCTTTAATGGCCCCTGGATATAACAAATTTTTAGTTTAACCAATCTTGCGTCTCAGAATTTTCCCACAGCCTCTTGAAAACATTGTAAAGCCGCCTAACATATTTGATACATTCTTAGAGGAGACATAAATCAGCTCTGTAAATTCAACTTGTGTACAACTCGGTACAGTCGATTCAACTCAGATTCAACTCGGTACAGTCGAATTTCTCATGTCCTGAATCCCTTTAATAATTAAATGCGTCCCGTAATTCAAGTTTAAAAAGGGTTTTGTTGAAAGATGACCATCAATAACCGAAACGAATCATTTAAGAAGACAGCTACCAAAATATCAGAACCATTGAAAATTCACAATCTATATCACCGCACCGAAATAAGCCCCACTCTCATATGCCTCTGTACGCCACTGAGTGCAATACGCCATCGGAGTGAGGCGGCCATCTTGGAGACCTTTGGAGAACAAAACTAAGAAACCCTATGGAGATTAACATGGCCACTGTTTTGCGGAGACTTTTATTCGAAATCTATTCATACTTGGCGGAATTCCTACTATGTAAACCTTTAAATATTGAAGATCTACGATTTTTCAAAAGATTACGCCTGGAAATGCCGTTTTTAACGAGAAAAACAATAAATATTATTCAGTTTCGAATGCTGCTATGCCAAAATCTGCTAAGAAGGCGATATCCGTATTCAAATAGAATATTATGATAACCCTTGTATGGTAACCTTGTATATCAAAACTGTACGAAAAAGATGCCAAATCATTTTGGGATTGTTAGAAAAATTCGTTTTCTTGTGAGAGTGACGAGTTGTGTATCTACGTAAGATTTTGGTACGTTTTTTGTGCGAAAATTTCAACTTAATCAAACGGGAGGATTAAGATGCTCTTAAACCTTCTTAATTACAGACGTTCTATTACGACTTGTCTGGATTAATATATGCTTGTGTTCCTGCATCAATGAAATATTAAAACTTACCATAATGTGTTTAATTTTGTTGCTGATTCTTTTTTCTCAAATTTTGGTTTGCATTTTTAAAAACTCAACATGTTCTGCTAGAGATCAGTAAGTATTTAGAGATATTTATAAATTTGACTTTTTTGATTTGAAGCATTTTAAATTCTCCCACTCACGATAACTTTCGAAGAACTTTCCTGAAGGTTTTCAAAATCAATAAATCATCGTTAAATTAAGTGCGAAATGGGACGTTTATATACTATAGGTCATAATTAAAAAAATTAAAATGCTTTATTGCATTAAAGGAAATTGTTTGCTTTTATTAACTACTTATGCAATTTGTCTCTCATACCTAGCTAGCTGGTGTTACACTTTTGAAATAGATTGAATTATATCTGTTTTTAAGTGTTAAGTCTTGCTGGCTGATGAATTAAAAATGTATATATATTGAGATAATCCACGGGATTCTTGAAATCTAACTATCAAGATATAAATGTATTGTTTATATTATTTTTGTCTTTGCTATCATGAAAATTCTTTAATTGTAAAATTTTAGTATTTCTACAGTTTAATACTGGATAATTTCATGTGGGATATTTTATCAATAAAACACACTCATTATACAGAAGTAATTTATTCAGTTTTTACCCCTAGATACTATTTCCTGTGGTAGTTAGATGAGGTTATAAATTCTTAATGATAAAATTATAGAGTATCTATGCTCACTTCTACCCAGACTTGGGTGTATATAATTTGAAGTAGCACTCTATTTGAATTATATACAAACACAGTTTATACATGAAATAATGTTTATTGAATTCGCTGCACATATAATTGGCTTTTACAGCAATAAGCATGCGTACTACTTGTACGGAATGTAAATACAGCTTTTAAGGACAATATATTTTTATACTCACGAACAGTAAGTCAAACCAGCAGTACTGCCACGTAAACTTCTGGCCCGTAAAGCACTAGCGCAGGATAACACCTTTTCAACCTTAACAACAACTCCCTTTTTTCATTAATGACGCTGCGTGGTATTTATACTAAGCGCGTATGCCGAAATTAGCATATCTAAAGCAGCTTCTTTAATTCACTCAAAAGTTCGATTCTTGTGAATCGAATCTTGTGTATACCTTACACTGGCCTCCCTCGAAAAAAAAATTAGGTAACTGAGGTCTGAACGGCTTCAGTTAACTAATTGAAAACGCGTGCTGGTCTGACTTTTTACATAATGGGTGGCAAAGCCAAAAAACCTTCCACACGTTGTGTGGAGGAAAAACGCCACTACCATTTTACAAAACTAACCCCGAAGGGTCCAGGTGACACCATTACACAGTGGATTTGCAGAGTTGCGGATACTGGGCTGGCCAACTGCGCCCTAAAATATCTATTTTAATTAAAAGTGACAACACAATTGCACAGCATGACATTTCTTGACTGTATCTGCTCTTCCCCAAACATAATGCACATGTGTTATGATTTGTGAAGTTAGTATGTTAGTTGTTTGTTATCTGTAGTTAGTATGTATTATTTTTTTTTTCACTACATGTCCCCTTCAAAAATTTATAAAACAGTATGCCGTTTTTTTTTTCAGTGGCTCACTCCCTCCCCTCAAAATGTTTACACAGTATATACAATGGGGAACTTCAAACCAATTTGGTTCGATTTTATTAAAGGGTGGGAGTTAGAATAAGAAAGTTGATACAAGACTTGTTCCTCATGAATGCAGCAACTTCACTGCACCAGTTTGTCCAATCCGTGGAACCTCTCTTGATGGTCGCAGTCCTAGTAAAGGGGTTCGTTGACCGTGTGGGCATCCTTCGTGCAGCAGGTCGTAGGTCCTGAGGCGCTGGTCCGGCTTGACGATGGACAGGAGGTCTCTTGGGAGGAGGCCAACCTTGCTGGGCGGCTGATATCTTGCGTTTCCTGTACTTATGCAAAGGAGCTTTAAAATTGTCATCTATCCTTTTCATAACCTTGTGTACCTTATCAGCGACGCATTCCTCCTTTGATGGAGTTTTTGTAGTGCACACTTTACCTTTCTTCATACTTTTGCTTGTATCGGTATTAAATTTTAATGCAGATTCTATTTTTTCAACAACCTGACTCTGCTTTTCGTATTTGTGCTTATACGACTTCTTGTTTACCGCCTTAATTACTTCAGTATTAGCAATTTTAATGCTGGAACCTGAAGGCGCTTTTTCACGTTTTTTATCCCCCTTAACTTGAGTTTTATCCTCTTTTGACAAAAAAGTTTCTTTGAAACTTGCGACATCAGAATCGTTATCATTTAAATTCTTTAACACTGCTTCAGTTTTAGGAAGATTAAGCTTTTCGTACTCGTGCGTTTTATTGCAAACTTTCTTTATAACTTCCGAAGCATCAGCTAAACTACCTACAGTATAACTCTGTGTCAACTTTTCATCCTGATTCTCAGTCTGGTTTTCATGTACTTTATTTAAAACCATATTATCAACCTGGCCTACACAATCCCCATTCGGCTGGAAACTTGAAATAATATCATCACCTAGCAAGTTCCTACTATCGTTTAAAGAATTTTTATTGTCGTCAACTAATAAGTATTCACTAACTTCCGTAACGCATACTTCGTCATCTGCTAAATTTCCTTCATTAACAGATGTGTGAATATCATCTAAAATATCAGGTATAGCATCAATAATATCAGGTATAGCATTAATAGAAGTGTCAGATGATTTATTTTCTAAACCACTAGCATTAGTATCGGCCCTATTTTCAGAAATTTGTACTGGAATTACCGCATTATTCCAGCTAGACTCACTTTCTTTATAAGCCACAAAAATACCCTGACTTTCACTATTCTCAAAATAATGATTACTACTCGGACAAAATAATACATTTGACCAAACAGTTTCAACAGGTTGAACCATATCATGTGAATCAACTTGCCAGTGCAAGTAAGGTGCTTGCATATTATTTTCTTTAGGTGCACTAATTTCATTATAACGCCGTGCGCTTCTATTATTTTGCCTGCGGTACTGCTTACGCTGCTGGTTTGAAACTCGCGAAAAATTTTGGCGCGGCTGTATAAAACTTCTCGTACCTGAATGACGGTGAGGGGTAGCGAAGAAATGTCTATTGTCATATTTAGCTAAAGCTTGAAGGAGGGTAACCTTGCTTGTAATTGTTTGATTATCTAAAAAATCTTGAACACTTGGCTTCAAACGTTGGATAACTATTTTTAAGATTATCGCTTCCGTCATTCCCTCTAAATATTCCTCACACTTGGAAATCTTTTCCATAGCAAAATCTAATGCAGACTGACCTTCACGTTGCCTTAGCGAATAAATTTCCGCTTCAATTTCACTTTGATTAAAGGTCTTTGGAAAAACACTAAGAAACTGTTGCTTGAATGACAAATAGTCAAAAATCAGATTACTGCTTTTCATACACGTGTACCACTGAAATGCACTACCTCTTAAAGCGGCTAGAGCAATTTTAAGTTTATCCCCCTCTGGGGTGCATTGTTGCTGAAAGTAATGCTCAATTTTCTTTAGGAATTGGCTTGAGGGGCCGCCATTGAAGGTGGCTTCGAATGGCGCAATTTGCTGAACCATAATTACCCGAGGAAAATTTCCAGCAGGATTTTGTTCTACAACACTCATTTTTTAAATAGTATATAAGTACTTGCAACAATTTTATCAATATACGTACACAGTACACAGTTTTTAATTTCAATTATGTTCTTCGTTACAAATTTAACGCTAACTACCAGGGTATATATATTTTTCGGGCGCCAGTATAGAGTATCTATGCTCACTTCTACCCAGACTTGGGTGTATATAATTTGAAGTAGCACTCTATTTGAATTATATACAAACACAGTTTATACATGAAATAATGTTTATTGAATTCGCTGCACATATAATTGGCTTTTACAGCAATAAGCATGCGTACTACTTGTACGGAATGTAAATACAGCTTTTAAGGACAATATATTTTTATACTCACGAACAGTAAGTCAAACCAGCAGTACTGCCACGTAAACTTCTGGCCCGTAAAGCACTAGCGCAGGATAACACCTTTTCAACCTTAACAACAACTCTTTTTTTTCATTAATGACGCTGCGTGGTATTTATACTAAGCGCGTATGCCGAAATTAGCATATCTAAAGCAGCTTCTTTAATTCACTCAAAAGTTCGATTCTTGTGAATCGAATCTTGTGTATACCTTACAAAATTTCACCCATGACTCTCTCAGTTACTCTTGTCTACAAAGAATTACAATATATTTATAAATTAATTATGAACACAAAACAGAAAAAATGAATTTTATACACAAAACAGAATTATTTTAGACTGTCTTACAATATGATATGTACTAATACACAGGATTAAGTATCAAATTTACTACTGATCACCGAAAAATAAATTTTAATTTTTACAAATTTATATTGGAGGTCTGAAATGAGATGGAATTTGAGAGAAATAAAATGATAGCAAATAATATGTTAATACCAATGGTTAAATTTCTAAATAATATAAGTTTAAAATAACGTAAGTTTTAAATAATATAAAATTTTAAAGAATATAAATTTAATATTTGATTTTAAAATATATTTTATTCATGTAGTCTTCATAAATATATGACACTGACTGAAAATTATTTTTATTATACACATAGTGTTAGATTTTGGGTTCTTTTCCACAAGAAATCTCACACAAAATAATTAACTCTCATAGTTTTTTAATTTTTTTATTCCTCTATTGAATAAAGCTAGCTCTTTAACTCTCTCTCTCTCAGAGCTATATACAACACTCCCCCTCTCTGGGTAGGGAGCGTCCCTCATAGGGTTGCTACATTTTTGGTATGGCGCCTTCGAAGAAGGGTTGCTACATTTTTTTGGCATCTGCCAGAACATACCGCCACGCCTTACAATGTTTTTAAACATTCAAGAAAGGTAGATTACATACACTTAATTGATTGGATATGATACAATGGTCCAATATTGAATTATACAAATGCAAATACAAATATTAAAAAAAATTAAAATCATATGATAGCTCTTCAACAATAACACGATTAAAAAAACAAATTAATTAATCATTAAATCATGGGTAGGAGACATAACTTCGAAATTGGGTGCTTTTATTCATCCAATGCAGTTTTAACTTTGACAACTCTAACCTTTGAGTCTTTTCCAGGCTAAATCTCACAAATTCTTCCTAATGACCATTGACACGGTGGTAAGTTATCCTCCTTAACAACTACTAAGTCCCCTACCTTTGCAATATCCTTCTCAAATTTCCACTTGATCCTCTGTTGCAAATGGCTGAGATAATCTGAATGCCATCTTTTCCAGATTATCTGTACATTTTTGGTTAAATTTTGCCAGTGATCAAGCCTATTTCCACCAATAATTGTTAAATCAGGTTCAACTATTGATGTAATAGGTCGCCCAGTTAAAAAATGGGAAGGGGTCAAAACATTCAAATCATCAATATTAGCAGATAACGGAACAAGCGGGCGACAGTTTAACATTCCCTCCACCTGAATCAACACTGTCAGAAACTCTTCGTAAGTCATTTTTAAATTCCCTAATACTCTCTTCAAGTAATATTTAATGGATTTTACTCCTGCCTCCCAGATACCTCGGAAATTTGGGGCTCTAGGGGGAAGGAACTTCCAATCGATAGGGCCTGTTCACATAGGAGTCCGTTGCGGAGCGTTAAAGTATTGAAATATATTTAACCAATGACAAACCTCCAAACGATTAGCAAGGAAATTCTTAACGCCTGTGATTGGTTTATTTTCGTCTCAACGTCATCTTTCCCTTAACGCTAAGTTAAGGGAAACATGGTCATAATTAAAAAAACTGACATCTAGATGACATATAGTTTGCTAGAGTTTCATCTGGTAGCTTCACTAACCTTTGCAATTTTTTAAGCTCATTATTCGCGCCTACAAAGTTTTTCACGTTGTCAGTAAACAACTTAGCGCATTTGTCCCTTCTAAATATAAATCGTTTAAGGGTAGCAATAAACGAAGTCGATGTTAAATCTGACACTACCTCCAAATGCAGCCTTAGTCACAAAGCAAATAAATATGCATACATAAACTTTGTGATACATACCTTTCATTTGACCCTTATACTTAACATAGAAAGGGCCGCAAAAATCTGCTCCTGTAATATTGAAGGGAAAGGTTTGCCTGACTCTTTCTCTAGGCAAATCGGCCATTAACTGATCCATTACCTGTGGATTTGCCTTAAAGCAGGTAATGCAATCATGAACAATTCTCCTACATATGCTTCGCCCATTAATTATCCAAAACTGCTGCCTAATTTGATACAGTAAGGCTTGAGGCCCTGAATGCAAATACTTTATGTGAAAATATTTAACAATTAACTCTGTTAATTTATGCTTGGTTGGCAATAAAATTGGAAACTTTTTCTCATAGGGTAAATTACTATTACTCAGTCTGCCTCCTACCCTTAAAATGCCATCCTTATCAACAAAGGCGTTTAGATTGTTAAGTGGGCTGGTTTTAGAGCCCTTTACATTGGTTAGCTCATCTCTGAAGGTTTGATGCTGTACTAACTTTACCAGATATAACTGAGCTTTTTCCAGTTCTGTGGGGCAAATGGCCCAGTCTTGCGGTCTATTACTTTGCAGTTTTCCCCAAACCTGAAAATAAAACTCAATACCCGAATGATTTTTAAATATTTGTTACTAATATTTAGTAAGTCATTCACAGAATTATTAGTACTTATGTTTAAATTAACCACATTAGAGTCACAAGGAATTTTCAGCTCGGGAGTATGGTCATCTTTTATAACTGTCTCTGGAACTGGTGTATTGGGATACTTGTTGGTAGTCAGGTATTCGGATCCACTCCACCAAAGTGAACAACCAGATAACTCTTGGGGGTTCAATCTTCTGGATATTAAATCAGCTGGATTCTCGTCGGATGGTACATGACGCCATTACGACACGTCGGTCAGTTCTTGTATTCGCAACAAATGTTTTAAGATGATAGGGTTCTTTTTTATCCATGATAGTACAATCATAGATTCGCACCATAAGAAAGTACGCTGTATCTCAAATTGTATCGAAGATTTAATCTTTCGAATTAGCTTAGCTAATAATAAGGCTGCACAAAGATCCAACCTTGGTATTGTTGTTTTCTTTATAAGTGATACACGAGATTTATTCGAAATTAGTTGCACTTGGATTCTTCCCTCATTCGTTATTGATTTACAATAAACAGCCGCACCGTAAGCTACTTCCGATGCATCAGAGAACCCACGCAATTCTATCACAGCAGGATTTTCCTGCAAAATGCACTGACCAATTGTTAAGCTGTTTAGATGTTGCAGCGACTCAATAAAATTCTTCCACTCTTGTTCTTCCTTTGATGGCAGTAAGTCAACCTAGTCAATTTTTAATAGCCAAAGCATCTGAAGCATTATTTTGCTTTAGTTATAACCGGTCCTAACAGGCCCAGAGGGTCAAACAGTCTTGCAATCGTGGAAAGAACATCTCTTTTACTATAGGAAGATTTCAAATCAGGTTTTACGTGAAATGCAAAAAACGCCTTGTGTTTTGGTTTCCTCAGGATTAGCAAATGTATAATTTTCTTCATTGCTTTGCACAAGTGTTTTATCATTACTGCACCATTTATGTAAAGACATTCCTTCCTTTTTAAACATTCCCACTAATTGTTTTTGAAGCTCTTCTGCCTCATTCAAAGTTCTTGCACCACTAAGTATATCATCTCTATATACATGTCTCTCAACACGACCTGAGCTGCTAATGGAAAGTGGTGGGCTTCATCTATAGCCAGGGTCTTTTTATCACATGGGCAAATCGGGACTTTTCCCAGGGCCCCCTGATGCTAGGGGCCCCCCAAACCCCCTTGGTGTATGCACCTAGTGCTTCTAATAGTATGTGTAGCCCATGGATAGTTCTTATTTTTATAAATGTTCGTAAGAGGGGGGCCCCAAATAGCATCTGCCCAGGGGCCCCCAGCGTCCATAATCGGGCCCTGTCTATAGCTAGTTGTTTCAACGTTCGCGTAGCCAAAAATGGAGCGCTAGTGGTGCCGTAAGTGACTGTGTTTAACTCGTATGTTTTTATTGGTTCATCTATTTCCTCTTTCCATACGATTCGTCGTAAACTGCTCTGATCTGGTTGAATCCATATCATGCGGTACATCTTCTGAACGTCCGCAGTGAATGCAAAAATGTGAGTTCTGAATCGAATCATTATCGAAAGGAGGTCATCTTGCACCCCTCCATTATATTGTAGAGAATTTAACGAAGTTCCATTGGTTGTTACAGAAGAAGCATTAAAAACTACCCGAAGTGGTGTAGTATTACTCTCTGGACGATATACGTCTAAATGGGGTATAAAATACAAACCCTCTTCTTCATTATCTGTAACCTCAGTCATATGACCCATTTCTTTGTATTTGGCCAAAAAGTTTTTATACAACTCTAAATAAGAAGGCTCTAGTTTCAGTTTATTCCATAAGGAATTAAGTCTTCTAACAGCAATGGCTCTAATAGATCTGCCTAAGCACACTGGATCTTCCTTTAGGGGCATTTTCACTATATATTTCCCTGTTTCATCTTTCGTATGGCTTTCCAAAATGTGCTCCTCACAAATTACAGTTTCTTTATTTTTTATCGGCTCTGATTCGATATTCTCAATTTCCCAAAAACGTCTCAATAGTTTCTCTAAATCAACGCTATCTTTAATAAGACCACAATGTATCTTATTTACATTAGAAGTTAGTACATTTCCACTAACAATATATCCAAAGACTGAATTTTGCAAAATCAATTTAGTGTCTAAGGGGTGTATTTGACCAGGAATTAAATTCTCGTACAATATTTCAGCTCCCAATAATGCATCTATGTTACCGGGTACATAAAAATTTTCATCCGCTAATTTTATTTTGGTAAATCCCTGTTTGTTTACATTCAGGCGTTCCGAAGGTACGAACGAATCTGTTATTCGCGGTACGATTAAAAGATCTAGATTTGTTTGGAAACTCATATCTGCATTCGTTAACGTTGCATTAACCTTTGACCTCACATTCATCGAAATATCGTTTCAACCTGAAAAAACTCTATTTATATTTCCTTTCCTTAATCCTATCTTTTCGGCGCATGAAAGAGTGATCAAATTACACATTGATCCCGAATCCATTAAGCATCGCAATTTTTGAGTATTACCCCTCTCATCCTTAATAAAACAGTTAATTGTACTCAGAAAAACGATTTTACCGCTGTCATCACTTCTCGTTGTAAATAATTTATTAGGTGACTCACTGCTTGTTGCTGGCATAAACTCTGCAGAGAACGGCGAAAGATTTTGCCCTTCATTGAAAGAATTACTAGTCTCTTGGTTCCCAACATAGTCCGCTCTAACCTCATTCTTTTTGTCAGACTGGTCTGCACTTTTCTCTTGCGAAAAATAAAGCGTATAGTGATGTGATTTTAGACAATAAGTACACCCGTACTTCGATTTACATACCGCAATTTTATGCTGAGCAAGACAATTGAAACATAATTTATTATTTTTAACTACATTTAATCTCTCATTAACTGAAAATTGTTTATAATTAGTGCATCGATATAAAGGGTGGGATTCTGAGCATAATATGGATTTATAATTTTTCATATCAGAAAAAAACACTTTCGACACATTTTTTGAATTTGGGTATCTACGAGATGCATTATAATTCTCTGACGGTTTTCCTCTCGAAGTTGTATATAGATCGACTGCCTGGGATAATTGAAAAGGGTTAAACCAACCATCTGCTTCTCTTAGGGCCTGTTCACATAGGAGTCCGTTGCGTTGCGTTAAGGAAAAGATGACGTTAAGACGAAAATAAACCAATCATAGGCCTCCAAACGATTATCAATGAAATTTTTAACGCCTATGATTGGTTTATTTTCGTCTCAACGTCATCTTTCCCTTAACGCGACGCAACGGACTCCTATGTGAACAGGCTCTTTTACTAATATGGGATGCGGTCTCTTTATCTAGAGTCTGGAATATTTTATCCGATACAATTAGTTGGTTTAAAGTTTTAAAATCTGAGACCTTTCTCAATTTTAAATTGTACTCCCAACTAGTTGATAAACGCGACGAAAACTGAACACAAGTTTCGCCTTGCTGACGAGTTGCTTTTCGAAACTGCTCTAAACAAGCTTGTGGCGTTGCCTCAAATTCCCGTAAAATTAAAAAGTTACTTATAAAAGTAACTTTAGTAGGACATAAAAAATTAAGTTTCAAAAAGTATATCTATGAAAATCATAATTTATTTTTATAAAAACTTTTCTGCTTCAGTTGGATTTTCATTAAAAATATCTTCTTCAATAATTAATCCAGAATTGTTTGTGTTCACATTCTTTAACATATATTTTTAATACTGCAAGAAAGAAAGAAAGAAAAAATGTTTTAATAAAAGGCTTTATTGAATACAAAATCATAAAATTTCCCCCACACAATTTTCTTTTTGTTTTGAACTCCTAGCATTTGCATGCCTTAACCAGTCTTTGACAACTGGTTTCAATTTCTGAGTCAGTCACCTGCTTGTACAATGGATTTCTCCTAGCTGCACCTAGAAGTACAATAAATACATTTTTAATTCGTTAGAAAATATCACTAGGTTTACCTTAATATCGTTCACATTTTGTGAGATGGTTTTTAACTTAATGCATACTCGTAATATGCACACATTTAATATAAGTAAAATATTACATACATATATATATATATATATATATATATATATATATATATATATATATATATATATATATATATATATATAATATTAATCTAAAAATGAAACATAATTTTAGGTAGAAATAAAAATAGCTAAACTCAAAGGTTGAAAACAATTTAAATTCTAAATAGACATATTAATGAAATAATAAAGAAAAAATTTGAATAATTGCTTACTAAATATAAGATGATGAATTTTTAACTTGCAGAAAGCTTTTTCTTTTGCGCCCAACCAGCTAAATTTTGTTGTTAATTCATTCGTCAGTATTTTTGACAGCATCCGCTGTACCTTGTTTCTCAGACTTATGCCACTAGTCTGAGTAATTACTTCATACTAAAAAAAAAAATTTAAACTTAGAATATAAATATGAATTCACAAAACATACACAATATATTTACTAGAATATATTTCATAACATTCAAAAACTTGTCTATTAAAATGAACAATTAGTTGAAATAATAACATTAATAATTTACAATTTTTTTTCCAAATAAAGCCATAGGGAAAAAAATGAACAATTAATGTTAATTCTATACCATAAACTTCTATGAACTCGAATAGGAAAATATTGCTGATCTACAATTTCACTGGTATTTTCAGTAAATTTCTCTTCAGGCAATCTTTTAATTTTGTGAGTGTGTATTTTATATTAAGTCTGCTCTAAAATATTTACCTTACTAAAGAGTAATAATAAAATAATATACTATCCAACAGTTCTTTGGTGTCATTATTGTGTAGCTCCTGCTCAAGCTTTGAAAGATACTCCATCGTTTGATCCGGTTCAGATTTTTGGGCAATTAATGCGGTTTTCATTTCTTTCAATTTACATTTTCTTAAATTGCTGTTAGGAGGATATTCAGTATCATATATTTTAAGAACTGTTGTGAAATGCCGTTCTATGTTGCATTTTTTTCCCAAGAGTAACTAATGAACCACAAATCAGATAAATACATTTCTTCTTAAAATGTATAAAAAAAATATTTCTTTTCCCATTCTTTATGAAAATTATAGTTGTATACACGTTATTTCTTTGGTTCCTGTGCTGACATGATTAGGGTAACTTCAAAGTAATTGCTAATATATAATAATGACTAACATAATTAGAACAATATTTTTATACCTAGATGAAACCACTTGTTAGTTCATGCACAACTTCTGATAAATAAAAGTTCTGTATATAAACGTATTCCAAACTCAACGAATCTAGAATTAGTAGAGGCATATGCTTCTACTAATTATGATTTCTGCAGTCAATAGCAAAACAAAGCTTATTTAAATAAAGTGTGAGGTAATAAATTCAGTTTTGTACTGAACGTAAACTAGTTTTACGATAAATTGTATTTAGTTTTTATGGAAATATAAAATACTTTTGAAACAAATACTTTGGTTGTACAATAATACTTCTAGATACACGTTGCATAAAAAATGATAAATATATTATTAAAATGATCATTTTCAAAGTATTTCGAAATACTTTCGATAATCGCGACGGAAGAATTCTAATCCAGAAACATAAATAACCCATGAAAATTATAGCTTCCGGCCGTTCATTGCCTAGCGAGATATTGATCGCCGAAACAGAGATAAATTTGAGATGTACAAAAGCATTCGCACTTGGCGACAAACAGCCAACTTTGTGCTAAATGTTTGCGCACAAAGCGTAAAACAGCCGATTTCCAAAGAAACCTTTCAATTTTCTTTAAATATTGCGTTTGGAACAAGGTTAATTGTATTTTTAAAATTAAGTTGACGTTCTTTGGTATACATTTCCAGAGGTTTCACGAGTTTAAAAATATTGGATTTGATGTAAAAAATCGTCGAAATTTTCCTTTATGAACGTTAACACGGGAACAGTTAGTTCTGGCCTCCAAAGCTGAAAATGGCGTCGCACTCCGATAGTGTATAGGAGTTTTTAATTTCCTCTTAGTAAGAGTTACAGTTATCAAAACAAACAAAACAAAACTGTTCGCATTTTTCGTTAAATATGAAAAATTCAGTTTGATGTTATAAGAGATAATATAGTTGAATAAGAAAATAGCAGTTCTGTGGGTATAAAACTGAAAAAAATAATGTAAAATTTAAATGTATCCAAGGAAGCACGAACACAAAACAGCTGTGCGATTGAAACGTGTTTGTTGACACGCTGGCAGACTTTGAGTAGATGATGACGTAAATGCTATGATGCAAGTTAGTCGCAAATTGCATCGACCAATGATATCTCGCCACGCAGGACCGATTTCCTTCATTCTGGTGTTTTCCTTGTCGGCGGACGAACGCGTCCTTTTGTCGGAGTTCTGTGTAATTCAAGTATTATATTTAAAATGCCTCAATTAAAAAAATTATCAAAATTATCCGTGTTGCCTAGTAGTATATTACCAAAAATTGACTTGGGTTTAGAAAGCGTCCTTTCATCTTACAAATTATCACAACAGGAATATTCACCATACTTACAATTGTACTCCGACATGAAAGCGTCCCCTTCTTTAACGAGCGAGGCTGAAAGTGACGGAG
This sequence comes from Dolomedes plantarius, assembly GCA_907164885.2. Taxonomy (NCBI): domain Eukaryota; kingdom Metazoa; phylum Arthropoda; class Arachnida; order Araneae; family Dolomedidae; genus Dolomedes; species Dolomedes plantarius. Next base: position 103,854,244 of record OU015495.1, read on the forward strand.
AGGATTCCATACCTCCGAAACCAAGAAAAAGACAGCGGCTTGACCATCTTTCTCAGGAAGAGAAAATAATGCGAAGGTAAGAATTTGTATTTCTTGTTTATTGTAATCCTTTACTTTTCATTATTCTCGCGTTTCAGTTTTGGTTTCAGAAGATAGTGATGCAACACTTATACGAAGTTTTTATATATATTTCTTTTTGTTTGACCATATGGAGCGTAATGAAGTCTAAATGCATCTAAACATTAATCCAAAATCTGTTTAACTGTAAATTAATGGGAGACACCTGTGCGAACAGTGGATCATTCGGTAGTTAAATGTCCACCGTATTGCGTTCAAGGAAGTACACACCCACTATCCCAGGTCTGATACATGCTGGCATGTTTTGGAATATATCTTAGTGTCCGTAAATCAATCTTTATTTCTTATTGATTTGCTTTGAAATATTGATTCAGAATTTTATTTATTGTGTCCACAACCTTTATTTATTGTTTATTTAATTAATTAATTTATTTACGGAAGTGTAATGTGTAGTGTATATCAGTGGTGCGCAAACTATAGGTCGCGACCCACAAAGGGGTCGCGGATGGTATGAAGTAAATTTATAATATATGTAATAAGAAATATGCTTTGAATTTTCCACAGATACAAATTTTTAACTTTTATTTATTTATTTATTGTGTGTGTTGAAAATGTATATGATATTTTTTCTAAATGTATAATCCGTTCGGCCCAATAGTCTAATCCAGGGGTCGGCAACCTTTTTAACTAGGAAGGCAAATTCCAGATATGCTTGAGTTCGGTAGGCACCACTGGATGAAGAGGAGGAAGGGTGTGTGTGTGTGTTTAATATTTAAACATGAAAATATTAATGCAACATAAATTTTTAATACATAAATTTTAATTTTAATTTAAACAAAATAATCTTAAAATTTATAATGCAATATTTGACATTGCAAATCTGCAGCCAACTCCTTGTAATGTGGCACACGAGTTGAGTTCCCAGTTCTCAGGCATTGGGCCAAGTAAGTGTCAGTGAGGCATTATCGGTACTTTGATTTTAAGTATTTCATATTAGAAAACAAAGATTCACAAACATAAATTCTTGGTATTAAATTCTTCCAATAAGGAATCAAAATGTTTGACAAACTAATAGGTGGTAGCATTTCCATTACAATAATTTTCTAATTTTAAATTTGGGAAATGTGATAAATTATCTTTCTATGTATGCGATTTCCAGAGCGACAATTTATCTTTTAATGCTTTTATTGTACTTATAGAAGCAAGGGAAGAACGACGCTGTCGAGAGATCAGGCTGCTCAGTTTTTTTATTTTTACAGTTTTGCTATTTAAATTTTTTTTCTTTAAAGCTAAAATTATTCATTACAAGTACAAGCATTTGTTGTTCAAATATCTAAGAATTTTCGAAATTAGCGGGCACTTTAAAATTGTTTCGCGGGCACCATGTTGCCGACCCTTGGTCTAATCAAATTCTGAACTTAAAGAAACATTTAATGACCAAGACAAAGTATTTTAAGTTTATATAGATAAATGAAGTTTATAATTTTCAATTTTTGAATATGAAGTTTATAATTTTGATACCACACTCTCTTATAATTTACTTTTTTCCATATTGAGATATAAATACATATTAATATTTAAATATGAAATTTTGATTACATGAAATTTGACAAAAACACGTAAAGATAAGATTTTTTTTATTGTTTTAATGCAAAGTAAATATTCACCTGAAATATATGATTCATTGATTTTTTTTAATAGTTTGTCATAATTTGCTTATTTCTTTTTTCTATTGTTTTGTTAACATTTTCCTGATTTAATAAAAAAATTTGCTATGTTCAAAAAATTGTAATTGAGTTAGGGGGGGGGGAAGTAAAGGGATTTTTTATTTAAAGAAATTGGGTGCAGTAGAATAAAGTTTGCTCATCACTAGTGTGTATAATAAAAATACTAGTGTATATAATGTCCAGATTTTAAACATTATAATTTAATGCTTATAAGAGTAGGATGAGCAATATCAGTGTTTAAACATTCAGATTTATTTCTGATCTATGAAGCATGTTGAAATTATTTCTTGCTTGAGGAAATTTCATAAACATATGGAAAGGTAGCTTAATAATTACATTTAATGAGTTGGATTTATGAGCATGTATAGTTTTAACTATAGGGGAATCATCAAATGAACAATATTTTTTATTATAGTTAGCTGGTAAGAATTAAATTAGCAAATTTTATTTTGGTCAAAATGCTCATCTAAAATTAATTATTGTTATTTCATATGGAGTTAACATGTGTCAACCCATTCCCTTTTTAATTGTTTATTACTAGTATCTGATTATTAAATTTTCACGGAATTGATTGCTTATTGGATCAGGAAGTGCCGTTTGTGGTACTGAAAGAAAATTCATTTTAAACTTTGCATATTACATTTTAAAATTAAAGTTATTGAAATAAAAATCTTAAATTCAGTTTTATATCTGTTCACTTGTAACATATTGATATTTCAGTAAGAATAAGATATGTTCAGTTATATGTGAAATCTAGTATATATTTACATATTTATGTATATATATACTTTATATATACATGCATGTTTATATACATATAAATTATGTATGTTTGAATAAAATTAGAGTAATATTTTTGAAATAAATAAAGCTTATTAAAATTTACATTTTATTCTCTGTTTACGTTGTAACTTAATATTGCAGAAAAATGAAAAACAGAGTTGCTGCACAAACAGCCCGGGACAGAAAGAAAGCAAGAATGGCAGAACTTGAAGATCAGGTTGTGGAACTTGAAACAGAAGTAAGTTGCAAATAAGATTAATAAGTGTTAGAAAACTTAATCAACACTTCAATTTCAGAATAAGTTAGAAATGAATGGGGATATGATTTGAACGATTTATAAGATCATTGTCAGTCCAAGGTGCATTAGGTGTCATTGTCACTATGACACCTAATACAAGGTATCATAGCAAGGTGTAATAACGAAATTTAAAAATGTTATAAAAAAACAATGGATAAAACTTAAAGAATGTTTAACAAGATTTAGTTTGAACCACAGAGCTTGCAACTTTTTTAGAAGTAATCCCAGAATTTTGGGAAACATGTTTATAAAAGTGTTTCTTGATAAAAAAAAATTGATACAACAATATTGCAGGACAAAGTCTTGCTTTGTAATAATGCCTTGTAATACTGTCTAAAGAGCATAATAAAAAGGAAATTAAAATTTGAGGAAATTGTAAATGATTTTGCTGATTTAAAAAAAAAAAATCAAGAGAATTTTTGTTGTGTCAATAAAATCTTTGTAGTGTAGCTACTTTTTAGTTTTTGGTTTCTTTCTAAAGAAATATGACAGTCTTCATATTTTTATCATTTATACGTCATATTAAATTTTTATCATTTAATGTAAATTAGTATTTTGAAGGGCTCCGTAAAAAATTCAGCAATGGAGCCCGACAAGGAGTAAGGCCTGCCCTATACATGCAACATACCTGTTAACAAAGCTAATAGATAAAGAATTGAAGAAGTGTGATTATGTCTGAGTTTTCCACAATTTTCCTGTAAGTCATAAGTGTATATAAGATTAATTATGAATTTAGAATAATAAAATTGTAAAAAAGGTGAAACTGAGGAGTATGATTTCTTTAAACAATTGTCATAGAAATTACATTGCTACATATGTTATTAAATATAAGTTCCTATAAATTGAACTAATTTATTTGGTGTAAAATAATTTACTGAACAATTGACTGACAGAAACTGAAACACTGTTGCAGGAAAAGAAACTTCTTGGGCAGATCCTTAATTTTTAGCATAATAAACATAAACTATACTGATGAAATACTCTATCATCTTCCTCAAAAGCTGCGTTTACATGGACAACAATAATACCCGGGATTTACCCGCTAATAGGGAAAACCTTCGAAGCCCGTTTACATGGGACCACATTTTCACCCTGCTTTTACCCGTCGTACCGGAAGTAAAGGCCGTCACATGATTCGGCTGAAGTGATCCTCATACACCATCATTCCTTGCAAATCACGTTATGGGTTCGATCCCAGCCGGTGTCATACTTTTCCAAATTCACTGTATTGCTATTTTTAGCTTTCCATCTTCGAACTCCGCATTTATCTCGTTACGAAGTGTATGGTCCTGGGGAAGGCCTTTTTTTCCCCAATTGCTGTTCTTTTGACCTCGTATTCTTAAATTTTAAAAATAACAACAACAAAAAAATCATAAAACTTTAAAAATCCAAAAAGATTGAAAAACTTACAAAATTATTTTTTGTATTCTTATGATATCTGCTTTTCTGGGCCTCTTAATATTATTACTTTTTTGTTTTCCGTGGATTATTAGTCTTATCTAATTTTTCTTCTAAATTTTCTTAACTTGTAAGTCTATATTTTTTCTGTTAAAATTAACTTTTTTGTTTTAATTTAACTTTACTGTTAATTTTTTTTCTTTTACCCGCGTTATTCTTACCTTAATATTTTAATTCATTACTTAAAATTTTAACTACTGAGCACTCCCACCTTGATTACATATATCTTGCTTACAGGAGATAAAGTCGACACGACCAATGCACTCCTCTTCTAAAACACAATTACGTCTGCGTCTATTTGTTATTTAAATGCAGCATATGTCAGTCGCTGTTGATAATTATAGAACGTTTACGATTGTTTACTGTTGTTTTTAAAAATAAATTTAGAAAATAGATAGGAAAAAAGGAATATAAGAACTAGAAGATTCATGCGGATATTAGATATAATCGTACGATCTATGGCTTCATCGCTAAATTTAGTTTTTCCACAACAAAGAATGTGGGCAAAATTACGAAGCTCTGTTTGGTGGGAAGAAATTATTTTAAATTCCTGAAGTAATAAAGACTGGAAAGAAAATTTTCCAATCGATAGGTGCATTTTTTTTAAATTATAAGATTAATTGTAAGATACTTATTGTTTTAATAAATACTTTTATAAAATCAAAATGTAATTTTGATTTCAATTTTGTTTCAGTAATTTTTAGTCATGTATAAATAAAAAATCATAAATTGATATAAATAAATTTTTATCTGTGAATTCTAAAATAATTAATTTATAAATAAATTTTAACGTTACGTTTAATTATTGATTATACATATTAAATTTATTAATTTTACCATAACACTTTAAATGAAAATGTTACTGAAATTTTATTGAAATGAAATTTTATTTCTTATTTTACATACCAGATGGCAGTACCATTCTATTTATAATGTAATTGGGGATGGTTCAGATCAAGAAATAAATGAAATCCTTCGGAAAAAAATAGGCACTTTTCTACTGTTTTCTTAAAAATTATGCGATCGTTAAGGGGTTCCAGATCCTTCCATCGATCATTTAGCTGCATTTTCATGGATTCACACAAGTTCAAATCCGCCATGTTATTTACTCCCAGCTTCGAAATGCATCATGGGTAATTAGCGGGTTTTATCCTGGGTCGAAGCAGGGTCGAAAATCCACCCTGCATTTTTCCCTATCGTAGGGAAAAAGTAAGAAACGACCCTGCTTTTACCCGGGTTTTTGGCACATGTAAACGGCACTATCGTCTTTAATAGTAGTCTAACCTTATATAAATATAGTAGAAAGTTTAATACTTATGTTTTGTATCGTGTCATATTTTCAAATAAGTCTGTGGCTTGAGATATTTGTTTACTCATTTTCTGTGCAAATAAAGATAGGATTACTTTCTCTAGTATATTTATGGAATTTTATAACATTTTTAATTTCTCGCATATTTAATTTTTTGTATAAATTTCTTTCAGAGAAAAATGTTGCTATTAGCAAACATTGAGCTGCAGAATAAAAATGCAATTTTAGAGAAAGAAAATACAGAATTAAAACTTCGACTTGGTCAGAGTGTCAGTGAGGTCACAGTAAGTATAAAACTTATCCCATACTTCTACTTTTAAAATTAATGTAATTGTTAATTATTTCTATTTGAAAAAGGTTTGTTTTTTTGTCCCATGTTTGTTTTGTATGAATTTATTGTTATGAATCATAAAAATAAATGAATAACATAATTAGTTTACTGTTATGATTTAGTTTTCAAGTCATGGAAAAAAATTTTCATGTTAGTCCATGGTTGAAGATTGTAAAATCATTTATTTCTTGCTTTGATTCTTCATTCAGTTTGTGACTTGTTTGTTTCATTTCATTGATTATAACCTAAGAACATTGCAATTTTCCCTTCAAAATTTAATTTTTTTTAATTAGAGGTATGAGCAAGCATACTTGGAAGTGTTATTTAAGTTACAAATATTTTCAGATATTTATTTTATTAAAAAGTTATTAGTTGTTAGCATGTTAGTTACAAATATAGATGAACAAATGGAATAGAATGAAATTTTAAAACATTTTTAATTTCTCGCATATTTAATTTTTGTATAAATTTCTTTCAGAGAAAAATGTTGCTATTAGCAAACATTGAGCTGCAGAATAAAAATGCAATTTTAGAGAAAGAAAATACAGAATTAAAACTTCAACTTGGTCAGAGTGTCAGTGAGGTCACCTAAGAACACTGCAATTTTTCCTTCAAAATTTAATTTTTTTTAATTAGAGGTATGAGCAAGCATGCTTGGAAGTGTTATTTAAGTTAAAAGTATTTTCAGATATTTTTTATTTTATTAAAAAGTTATTAGTTGTTAGCATGTTAGTTACAAAATATAGATGAACAAATGGAATAAATTTCTTAAAATTTTTTACTTTGCTTTTACCAGTATGTTTTCCACAAGTTTAATTTGGGAATTAGTATCGTAAAGTTTTTATAGTCCTCAAAAACCGCAGAAATTTTGAATTTAAAGGCCTTAAAATTCGTTATTTAAGTGAGACGCTCCGTAATTTGTTTAGAAACTTTCAGACTTACAATTGAAGATCATGAAACCCCTTTACAAAATTGTGTGTTCTGGAGTTTTTTAGATTTCTCATGTTTTGTATAGTACACATGCATAGTGAACCTTAAATTAATCAATGTTTTGATTGTCAGAAAAAGGCCAGGAGCCTGCCCTAAAGTAGCATATAGACAAAATTGTCTATTCAAGAATGGAGTGAATGCATCAGTTTTAGGTGTTTGTGTTTCAGTATCATCCAATAACAGTTAATGAAAGTTACAATTTCTTCATTTGATGATTTGTAATAATTTCAGAAATCAGTATTTTAAGTTTAAAAACAAAAACATCAAGTAAAGATCTGTGACAGCTTATTTTCTTATCATATACTGGCTCTTTACTCATTGGTTCTGAACTTGTATTTCTATTTTTTTGTTCATTTATAAAATTATATCTGTTATAGATAAGAAAGCAGTTTAAAAAATATAATGTATTCATTTTAAAATCTAATGTGTTCACTACAATAAATAATATAAAAAAATATTTCTTTTTATTTGTGTTTTAAACACTAAAAAATTAACATGGTTATCAAATTTCAATATTGTGTATATTACATTATGGCATGTATCTGACAAACATCATAGAAATAGTTAAAAATATATTTGTTTAGGGTCATTAAAAATTTGATGAGTGTCATTAAAAACTGCCTAATCACACATTATATGAGTGTGAATCATAATTTATCATAAGGGTTGAAATGAAGTAACTCTTGTAGTGTTGAACTTAAGTCTCTAGGCTTTTTCTAATTATAGAGTATATTTCTTTACGTAGTTTCTTAAATTAATTTCAGATGATATTTTGTAAAATCGATAATGAACTGAAACATCCATAAAATCCAGAAAATTGAGTTTTTGTTAAGAACTAACATGAACCTCCCAAACAGTACAACCTCCCAAATCCGGAATCGTTCAGGACACGGCAATTCCGGATTTGGGAATTTTCCAGATTTTAGAGGTTTCTAAATAACATAAAATTTTAGGAAAAAATGAAAATAAACACATTTAAAAAAACAACAACATATAAAATGATTTAATTATTAAATAAACCTGAATAGAGAACATATAATTAGATTATAATTTAAACATTTCAGTCAATGTTTGTTGCTTTAGTTTCGGCTTATTAGAAATTTTTTTTCTTGAATTCGATATACTGCCATAATTTCATGTTCCGACATAAAATTCCGCTGTTCTAAGCCTAATATTGTTTTATCTAATGATTTTATCAGGTCTTCCGTTGACATTTTTTTCATTATCAAGGGATTCTGAATCACTTTCATGATTGCTGTCATCATAACCTTTGTTGTTTACCACACTATCAATAATTTCAGAATCGCTCAGAGAAGCCACGATCAGCACATTTTCGTTGATGTCTAAAACTTCCTGTATGTCCCACTTATCCAAGTTAATGTTGCCTTTCTTTGCACATTCTACTAATTCTGCTATTTCAGCTTCTTTCCCAGACTCTTGAAAGCCTTCAAAATCGCTGCTGTCATCATTGTCATAATCAGCGAAAACCAATGTAGGCAACAAGTTATGCCAAGCATTTTTTATAAGTTCCGCATTTACAGTGGACCAAGCATTTGCAATACACCACAATGCATCCTTCACATTAAATTCTTTCACGAAATCTTTTAGAGTTGTACCACCATTCACGTGGTTTAACATTTTTCGCAAAAAATCATTTTTATACCGGCATTTCAAAACATTCAACAATCCCATATCCATAGGCTGTATCAACGATGTGCAATTCGGTGACAAAAATTTAACTTCAACATTTTCTTTATTTAGAACTGCCGAATCAGGATGGGCAGAACAATTATCTATAATTAAGAGAATTTTTGAATCACTGGGAAGTCCTTTTGCAACACAATGGGCTCGAGCTTGGGGTACGAAATAATGGTCAAACCATTCTTGGAAGATATCTTTAGTAATCCAAGCTCTTTTGTTGGCTCGGTAAATTACAGGATATACGGTAATACCTTTCAAGCACTGGCTTCGTCATCAGCGCTTGCTTTTTCTCCGCATATATGTAATTGGCGGATGCCGTGTCATTTTTGGAATTTATGTAGCCATCCAGAAGAATAGTTGCATGGAGAATCTACTTCCATCTTTTCATGAAACATTTTCGCCTGCTCTATAATCATATGCCCGGTAAGTTGTATATTTCACTTCGTTTCTGCCGAATCTACTCGATCAAAACGTTGTCCAAATCAACATTATTTGGCGGTCGTAATATTTTTCTCTTCATTTCTACTTTTGTGACGCTTTCACTGTAAAACTGCATATTTTTTTCTTTCTTTTTGATGATATCATACACTGTAGATTTTCCAAGTGCATAATTCATGCACAGATTCTGGACTGGCATTCCTTTTCCATATTCTTTTAATAGCTCAACTTTTTGCGCGATTGAAAGAGAAATGTTTTCTCTTTTTACCTGCTACTGTAGCTGACATAATCACTAAAATAATTACTTATTAACGCAAGAATGAAAATTAAATAAATGATCTAAAATACAAATGGAACCAGAAAGAAAATACGTGCTAACAAACAGTAATGCAAAGTGTTATGACTTAGGGTAGGCTCTTATGTTCACATAGGAGTCCGGTAGCGGAAGAGTAAAGTATTGAAATATATTTAACCAATGACAAACCTCCAAACAATTAGCAACAAAATTTTTAACACCTGTGATTGGTTCATTTTCGTCTGAGCACCATCTTTCCTTTTATTCTTCCACTATCGGACTCCTATTCACCGATCATTTTGGTAGCGACATCTATCGGTAAAATGGAAAAGTAATATTGGCCATTTATGAAAATATTCCGGATTTGGGAGGTTGTACTGTATTTACATACGTTATTAAAGCTATCTGTATTATTGCTTAGAAATTTTGTAACTTTTTTTCTCTATTCATAAATTTTTCTGTTTTTTAGTATGTGTTTAATAAGCATTAAATTTATAATTATTTTGCTAGGTTAAACAAGAAGAGCCCTCTCCTGTGACAGATTCAAAAACTTTAAATGTAACAGAATCCAGAGTATCAGATAGTAGCATATCTCTTGAGCATGCATCGTTCATTAATGTACCTCTGCAGAAGGAACAGGATCTGCGAACTCTTACTCTTTGGATGATGCAATTCGTATATTTACCAGTAATAGCGAGGTAAGTAATTTGACCATAATGAGGTTGTTTTAATTTTCATGTTACTTAAACATTGATTTACCATATGTATACATAGAGCTCATGCTATGTAAAATTTCTGGAGTCTTTAATATCATATTTAGGGACATACTTTTGTGTATGTGTGTTAAAATTTTACTTAAATCCTTCTTATATGGGCACTTTCCCACTTTAAAATAAGCTGTATTGTTTATAAATTTTTAGCGTATCTGTGAAAGAAAATGTCTTTTAAAAATGTGATTATCATTTAAGTAATGTAGCATTTTGGATTTCCACCTAACTATCATTCCTTGAAACTGTTAAAATAGTTACCGTTCAAGTGAATAAGTACAGTTTATAGACTGAAAATGTGTTATTGAAATGCAAATTTAAATGAGTTTGAAGTACTAAATTTTATCATTCATAAATGTTCTAGACTGTTAATATGCATTATTTTAGCATTCCTTGCTACTTTCAGAATTAGCTTAAAATATCTTTTTAAATCTAAATTTCTGAAAAGTTGATTGAAAATTTATTATTTAGAATATTTCTTTACTAGTAGTGTATGTTAGAAGTATGGTAAATTAAAAAAAAAAATTTCTTATTATTGTAGTAACGGGAAACAGTGATGCATTAATATTACTATGTGGTTCTTAAACCTGATTGTTTCCCAAATCAAGATGATTAAAGATCAGTAACTAACACACACACATACTTTTAAAAAAAAAAATGGATGCAACTGGAAAAGTGCTATTTATTACAGAGGATGTTTTAAATGTTAAAATAAATAAATAAAATAATGTGGTTTTGACATACTTCAGATATTGAAATGTTTAGTTGAAAAATATTTTGGAATAATGCTTAATCAAGTTTCAGCTCCCTAATATATGCGAACTTTTTACTGAAAAAGCATTTTCTTATTTCAGACTGATGCTCTTCTTGACTTACTTCAGCAGTGTAGTGAGGATCTCTTACAATGTGAAGACCTTAGTAGCACTGCACCAGTATGTGGAGAAAGTAGAGAGGTATTTAATTTTTTTAAGTTATGTAGTGTTACATTTGGGTAATTTTTATTCAAACATTTGTGTTAAAAACTATTTAATTTTTTCTAGTATATATATATAAAAAAAAAAGATTTAAAATGTAGATTTATATAGTACTGTACTCATCCAATCGAGTTTAGGAAGGGATTGTTAACTAGTGTGCCTCTACAGGTATCAGAAACCTACTAAGATTAATTTAAAATGTTCTGAAGATTAAATTGACTTGCTGAAATGAGGTTTTACTTATTTTTGCTTATGAGAGCTTTTAAGGCAGGCTTAGCTCATTTATACTTGTTAATTTTTCCAAAGTCCTTTCCACTTCAAAAAGTTAGCGATCTTCAAGGATTTATTTGTATTTAGGAACTCTACATCCCAACATGCATGATTTTTTTCAGCTTAAGGGAAAATACATTCTGGGTAAAATATATATATTACAAACACCATACTTTTAATACATTTATTAAATCAGTGAAATCAGGATTTTTTTATTCCCTTTTTAGAAAAGAAAATATTTTACTTCAGATTGCAGATAATTTTCTTTGGTACAGTTATGTGTCTTGATGTTTATAATTATTTTTACACAGAATGTTATTGTAGTGGTAGTTATTTTAGAAAAAAAAATTATGACAAATAAAACTAAATATCTTTAGTTGTAACAAATAAAACTAACCAATTTCATCATGGTGTCATCTGTACAGATTATTGAATGAAGGTATCTTAAAATTAGTTATGATTATATTCTTAATTATTAGTTATTTTATTTTATTTTTTTTTTTGGTTTGATATAACTAGAATATTCGGTAGTTACAACTAAAGTATTACGTTAAATTAGAATTTTATAGTGTATGATAAAATCTATGAGGGACCTTTTTGAGACTTATAAAATTGAATAATCATAACAAATGAAACTAGAAGTTTATCTAAGTTTTTATCATTTCCAATCACATGGTGAAATTTGATCCTAAACATACTTTTGCTAGTGAAAGTTTGAAACTGTTTTATGAACATACTTTTGCATCTAAAAGTTATATGAAATCCATCAAAGTACAAATTGCATTGTATTTTGATGATTTGTAAAATATCTTCTTTGTTCACATGACATGTATTTATTCCATTTCACTATAGAAACATCCTCACTGTTTAAAGCACTTGCTTATAGTTTAATAATTCTGTTAAGTTTACGATCAAATTTAAGTTTAATGTTTTATAGATAACAGTCAAACTGCCATGATTATTACACTTGTTAAAATTAATTTTTGTTACTATATTATAATATATTGAATTTGAATTGAAGTAGGTTTTGATTATAGTTTTGTTACTTTACTAAGAATTAGTTAAGATTAAAGCAACCTTAATATTGTAATATGAGCTTTTTATTACTGTCTGAAATGCTTATTTTTTTGTTCTGTACTGAAATCTTTTTTTAAAATTTTTTTCCCAGACTTAGTTGTGTGTATTTTTTTAAGGGTTAAATTTTACATTTCATAAAATAAACTTTGGTAACAAAAAGAAAAAATAATAAATATAAAAATAGATAAAATCTTTATATATATATATATAATGTGTGTGTGTGTGTGTGAATATTGAACTTTTAAATTTTTGACTATCAATACTGATTTTCTCGTTTTCTCACAGTGTGAATTACCAACCGCAGAAGTGGTGGGGACCTCATCAAAAAGCCTGGAATCCCACAAAGAACTGATTCATTTTGATCATATTTATTATAAACAGGAAGGTGACATATCAGATCCTGTTGATTCAAGTCTGTCAAGTAGTGAATTATCCACAAAGGACAGCGATATGGAAATTTCAATGCCTCTTGAAACTGCCTCTGTCATTGAAATTGATAAATCCTATGAAATTCCTGTAATTTGCTTATCTGATTCATCTGATTCTGAATCTAACAGTGAAGAAATTCACCTGGATGGCCTTTGCTGTCCACAGTTCAATGATCAAATGTTACATGTTAGTGACAGCAAGTCTGTTGCTAGTCCTGTATCAAGTGATGGTGGCTATGATTCATCATTTTCAGCGTCCTCTCCTTGCAGCAGTGCTGTTAATTCATGGGATGAAACATTAACAGAACTTTTTCCTTCTTTGGTGTAAAGGTTCTTTTATATTGTTTTATGTAATTAATATATTTTTAAAGAGGTTAATATATCTAAAATTATATATATATATGTTGTACATATGCAGTGCCTTTGTGAATAAATCCCTTGATAGTATATTTGACTTGTTTATTGTTGGAACTAAGATTAAAATTAATCTGTTCAGGTCCACTGTGTCTGAAACAAAACACTTAAATGAATCCAAGACTGTTATACTAAGAATTAATGTGCAATCCCAGTTAATTTTTTGTTACTATTAAAATTCTGATAATGGGAGGATTATTTTAAATTTTTATATGAGTGGTATAGTTGAAAAATCCAAAAATATTTTTTTTCTAATGCAGAGGCATTTGTCCTGAAACATTCACACTTTTAGTCATGGTAATTTGTTGACTACTTTTTATCTGGGAGAACTTTGCTTCCTGGTGCCACCTCAATTTTGACCGACCATCTCCCCCCCCCCCCCCCAAATGGGCACATTTAAGGGTTCATACCTTCTCCCACCCACTGATGTCATAGGACGACTCTCCAGTCTATAGATTTGACATGCCCATATTTTTAAAATGATCTTGCATACTTGTTATTTTGTTCCAAACAAAAAATTTACATTTAATAAGTTAATATCCCTAATTTTTACATAAGCTTGCACTCTTCATTATTAGCTTGACATATTGTGCATTTCTTTGTGAACACATTAAAAAAGCTGAGAGGGATATTCCTTAAATTGAGTGGCAGATTTTGCTACCATACTTGTCTATTTTCAGGTAGATTATTGATCTTTTGTACACTTATTTACTTTTGAAACTAAGCTTAAAATTTATTAAATGAATGTGTGAAATAAATGCACAGGGTATGCAGTTTAGAGAATATTTGCTGTCTATTGTTTACAGATTCTGAATATACATTTTAAAAAAATAAACGATTTAAAATTCTACAGGTTTGATAATATCTCTCTCATAAACAATGTGTTAGCATTTTGAAACTACTTTACCAAGAATACCAAAAAATTTGTACAATTTAACCATCTGACAGCAGAAGCAGAGTTAGTTTTTAATCAATGTGTTATTAGTGTGCAACTACTCTAACTGCAGTACTAACTCATATTCATTTGAATCTGATAATTTGCCTTCAATAAAGAATATAATTCATAAAGGTCTGAGAAAAATAGTTTTACTGTTTTTTCCTGAACAAACTGAAATCGTGTTCAAAATTGCATAAGAGTTTGATCATTTATCTATTCTAAGTGTGTAAATGCCGTGAAATTAAAAGCGAGTTTTTAATTCTCTATGCATAAGCATCACAATTTACTAATACTAATGAATTTCATTCTCATCAAGAGACAGGAGTACATGAAAATATAGTAATACCATTCATGTGCTACATTTCTTAAGGTTCCTAATGCCATATATGCATTTAAAGATTCAACTGATTTGTTTTATTCAGCTGTGTTTGTTGTCTCTCAGTTTGCTTGTAAAGGCTCTTTTTTTATACACATAAATTTATTTTGTCTGGCTGTTGATCATTCCTGCTATCGCATATTTGTGTTGCTAGATTGGATGAGATTAATATTCCATGAATGTTACAAGCATAAACTGATAAAGCAATGGAATTGAATATGCAAATCTCATCGATTTCTAACAGGGATTGCAAGGTCACGGATACTGTGTTTAAAAAAATGCCTGCTTTTAACAAGCTAGTAAATCACAACAGTTATTGAAAATGTTGATTGTTACTTTCCTATTTATTTTCTCCATGTGCACTTCAGTTTGAAAATTGATGTGGAAGTTTTAAGGGTCTCCTGAATAATGTAGCTATCTTAATTTTTTAATGTTTTTTGTTTTATCGATATTTAAATATGAACTTTTGAATACATTAATCATTGTAATAATCAGTAAAGCTATGCAGCCTCCAAAAAAGCTATTTTTCGAATTTAAAATATGAGTATGAATCACTGTATTCTATTTATCATTATTTCACTTTATGCATCCTGTTTCAAAAAGAAATCAAACAAATTTTGTCTTTAATTACTATTTGCCACTTTAGGATCAAAATGATTACAAATATACAATTAGTTTTATGCTGAAACAAATATTACATTGTATCTCCCTCTCCCTTTCTGTAAAACCTTTGAGGAACTGTTATATCATTACAGTTTGAATCTATTATTACAAGTTTCGTAAGAAAATTGCTGGTTTTCTACATTTTCACCCTCTTTTCATGAGAGAAAGAGGCTAGGGTAACCATATGCCTACTGGCTGCATCAGGAGTGACATTATTCAGACAAAAATCTAGTCTTAGGATAGTTATACAAGTGATTGAATTAAATAGTATTTCAAAATTTAGTGGGCTTTACTATATTACAAATAAATAGAACCAGTGCTGATGAAGAATTGTCTAAATTTTTTAATTCCTTAGAAAATTTTCTTACTATACTATAATCTTGAATTGAATTTTAAAATCTAGTCATAGGATAGTCACATATGGTTTTAATTGTGTAAATATTCTTTTTTAGTGGTATTTGCAAAGGTATATAAAGCTCTGCTCTGGAAATGTTTAGTTGGGAAGATGAACAGATAAAAATATTTATAATGCAAAATCAATATTCATAATGCAATTTTTATTTCTTTGGGGGGGGGGCAGGACCTCTTGCTCCCCCCTGGGTGCATCACTGGTGCCATAAATTTTTAGACTGTTAATATCAAGACATCAGGATGGAATAATTAATATGATATAAAATGACAGCATATCTCGCATGATATGAGGATTATGTTAAAGATTATTAACTGGCAGGAAATAAGTGTTTGAAATTTTTAGCATTTGGCACTTTGCCATAAATTATGCCCCAAAATGTATATATTCTGTTTTGAATTCATAATTACTTCAAAGTATAAGTTACCAACTTCAGAATATGACATGCCACCCCACAGCATTTTATGGTTTAAAATAGAATGAAAGGTTTGCCTGTTTTTTCATGAGGTATGTGGGTGGTCAAAATAGTTCTTTTTTGTGTGAGAGTGCTAAATTTATTAAGTAAAAGCTGTAAATTTTTGTTATGATTTTCTCTCTTAAGTGGCCGGGTTTTTATTTAATTGTTTTGTTTATTTTTTATCATGTACTCTTAGGTTATATTCAGTTCTATTTCTTTATTAATGTTGCTTGAGAGAATTTCAAAACAATTCAAAAATATATATCCCTCGTTTACCTACTATTCATTAACTTTGCCTTTAAAATCAGATTAGGTATCAAGTTATCTAATAGATGGCGCCACTAAAAGTAAGTAAATGACCTTTCTACTCCTTAAGTAGAAAGGTCATCAACTTTCGGGTTCATTCATTTCTGTACAGCCTGCATTTACTTCAGATGGGGATACTTAACAGGGTCAAAATCTCAGCCATTTTGTAACTAAAAAAAGACAAAAATTATAATAATAATAATTGGTAACTAACTGCCGATCAGTCGAGGAATGGATTGATATTTTTGAACTGATCGGCTTTTCGAATGCCCCAATATTTAAGAACAGCATGACGTTCCTGGTTTTAATATAGCATATATTTTCTAATTTGACTATCAAATTGTATCTAATCAAAAATATCTTGTTGTTGGTCTTAAGGAGCTGAATTAAACCTTTTGGACATTAGACTATTAAAAGTTTCATTGTTTATTATTTTAAGAATTTGTAGCATTGAAATATTCGTGGCTCTTTTTACTTTACACGACGGTAGCGTTAAATTATGAATAATAGCTGTTTAATGTGATTTATTCATACATAAAAAAAAAAATCCTCATGCATCAGTGTGATCCGAGGACCCACTTACCGGTGCCACTGTTATTTTTTTGGAACACCCTTCGAGAGATGACTGAAGGAGAAGCTAAAACTGAATCACCCGTGAAAGAAGATGTCATTTTTAGTACGTGTTAGTGTACACGACATGTGATTATATAGATTGTATAGGAAGAAATGAAATGTGCTCTTGTGTTAGTTTGGCATTTGACTCTGCTTTATTCTCGGGGAACATCTAAATTACGTGTATGAAATTTGCAGAGGACGCTGAAAAAAAAATGTACCTATCTTCTTAGAATATGAAATAAAACTACAAATTAGCAACTGGTTTTGAACTGAATTTAGTCCTTCCTCAAGTCAGGAAGTATTACGTGAGATTGTTGTTGTTGCTTATGACCCCTGGCCGGAAATGTACTTCAGACCAGGCCCATGATGCTTGCGGGCTCATGGGTGCAGCTCCGTTTTATAATGGCATCACGAGGGTGAGAATCCAACTTAGCCAGTTGCCACCTCAATTCTGACCGAGAAAACCCAGGGGTGACATCTGGGGGGATCGTACCTTCCCCACCCACTGACAAAAAAGAATGATTTTCCGGTCTACGGGTTTAACGTGCCCATATCCGGCCTAGACAATGGAGCTTGTCGGGATTCGATCCGAGCATCCTCAGCAGACATGCTACCGCTAGGCTACTTCGAGTCCTCAGAATTTATTTTTAAGTTCCATTATCTCTAATTACTCTCGTTAAAATAATTTGGCGTAAATTACCTCTTAATCCCCCAAAATTAAAAATGGCTAAAAATATTAAAATTTACCGTTGCCAGTGGCGTAGCGAACATAACTGACGCCCGGGGCACGATACCTTTTTGGCGCCCCCCATGATCTTGGGGACCATTTGGCGCCCCTCTGCGAGTGGCATCCGGGGCATGATAGACCTCTTTTCCCTCCCCTAGCTACGCCACTGACCTTTGCATAAAGTTTATAAACAGCTGTGAGACTGATTCGGAAGAAAAATGGCATGATTTGGCAATGGTACAATCAAGTTTGGTGATATTATAATGGCGAGTTGGCAAGTAATCTAAAAGTTCTCTTAAATATATTTCAGGCTCCACACGACTTCCAAGAAATAGTTCCATGCAATAAAACTTCGAAGAGGAAAGCTTTCGAAAACTGAATAGTTTTAAAATTTTCTCATTTTTATCTCCCAAATGCTTCAAAAGTTAGATAATTTTGAAAATAGGAATTTTCGATTTCTGTCAGATTTACTACTCCAGCATATTGGTGATTATTTAAAAGGAGTACTTTCCCATTATCCAGTTATGAAAGTAACACAAATAAAATAATAATCAAAGGGATGTAAAGGTAGATGTGCCAAAAAATTGTATCCACAGATACAACTGCAGAATCGTGAATTATATAGGTTGCATGAGTCCCCTGTGATTTGACTGCGATTAGTAGACTCTTCTGGCAGTCATTTTAGGAGGGCGATGTCCTTGCTCCTTGCATCAATTCTCTCATCCACCAGAATTGACCCATTGCGGTGGAAAGAGTTAGCATATTATGAAGACGTTGTGTAGGAAAATAAGAAACTTTATCAAAGTATCGATGAAAATTTACCACAACTAGGGAACAATATGCTTTAAGTGACATAGTGTCTAAAAAAAATGCAACATGGACCTTTAGGGATTTTGCTAGATGGACGTTTCGAGTCAGACTAGGGTTTACGTATTCCTCTATTTGTAATGGATGATTATTTTCTAGTTTGGTTAGTAAAAGGTTAAGGGCCTGTTCACATACGAGTCCGTTGCGTTGCGGCGTTAAGGAAAAGATGACGTTGAGACGAAAATAAACCAATCATATGCCTCCAAACGGTTAGCAATGAAATTTTTAACGTCTGTGATTAGTTTATTTTCGTCTCAACATCATCTTTTCCTTAACGCAACGGACTCCTATATGAACAGGCCCTTAGTGTGCATATGCCATTTACGTATATCCATTTACGTGCCCATATCCGACCTAGACACGAAGGTATTTAACGGCGCTTGTCATGATTCGATCCGATCACCCTCGCCCATAGGCGTAGTGTGCCTCTAACTTTTTTTTTCTTCTTTCTTTTTTTTTTTTTTTGGGGGGGGGGGGGGCACGAATTGAATTCACTTAAGTTCCATCTCAGCGTACTGACTGCCGGACGGTCCTTAAAACATGAAATATTGTAATTTTTTAAAAATTGAATAACAATAAAATTGATGTTTGAGCAGTATTCAAAAGTTATACAATGAGAAAAATAAATATAATATGAATAAAATGAGAAAAAAAATAGCATCGAATTTTTGTTATGGATTATATCATTGTTAAAATCTATCTATGTTAAGGCTAAAAACATAATCGGAATCTTCAGCTTCACAATTTGAAAAAGCGGGAAAAAATAAACTTTCTTAAAAGTTTTCTACAATTTTCCGATTTTAACTGAACTGCTATTAACGTTTTAATTTATTTCAAGTTAAGTTGGGGGGAGGGGGGCACGTGCGATGGGTGGCGTTCCACCACAAAATAAGATCGCAATGGGTTCATTATGTGTATGTGTAGAATTGTGTATGGTCAATGGTATTGGATACGAATTTCTACTTACAGTAGTAAAAAAAAAAAAAAAAAAGTTTTCCTTAAGTGGCAGGTACTCAAGATATTCGTCCATATACTCTTCAAGACTTGTTGGCTTCTAAGCCAGAAGGTGAACCAATTTTACTCCTCACGTCGGGACGGCACAGAAAAATCCATTCCTTGATCGACATTCAAATCCAAAATCATGCGATCGCGGCTTGCATCGCTAACCATTATACAAAGTTGTCGGTACAGTGAAAAATATATATTCTATTACGATTTAGTGTTATCTATTTAAATAAAGAAACTGAATATAACCCCCCCCCCCCCCCTAAAAAAATTGATATTTGAGTTTACCCGCACACACATTTCTTTCATGTTTCAGTGACATTTTGTAATGAAAAGTACTGATTTTGCTTATTACTCTGTTTATGTAGAATAGCATAAGTTTTGACTTATAGTTAAAACATAGTTCTGAATATGTTCAATCATATGATGAATTGCTGTTGATGATAATTACAGTTATGTTGTGTTAGGCGTGTTAAAGGGATCCAATTAAATTTTTTTATTTACGTGACGTCACTTATCTTATAGGGGACCCTGATTCTGGGAAATTATTTGGTTCCTCTTACAACAGTGGGTTTATTGGTAAATTTAGTTTTTACAGATTCCCAAAATATGATGAGCTGCCTCTTCTTCCCCCGTGAATACAAGGGCCTACGGAAGTTCAATGACGTAAAAATAAACATGGCAGATATTAAACCTGACATTGTGATGTTGAGACAACATCATCCTCGAAAATAAAATCCAAATATATGCTCATACAAAAATTACGTTTTCTTCAATGACGTCATTAAGAAAGTGTTCTAGATACTTACGTTTTCCAAAAGGTTTTTTTAAGCAACTTTTAAAAAAAATCTGGCATCAATGATATCAGAATACTCGTCTGCGTAAATAAATAAGTGAAGAATAAAAAATCTGTTTTTCAAAACCAAAAGAAGAGGTAAATGAATATCATTTCTAAATTGAAAGGTTTTGTTTGCAGATCTGTTTCGCGAATTTTGCGAGAAATGAAACTTTAATGTCACTCACGAACGGGGCATGAAAATAACGCTAGAATTATTTTCCTGCTCGTAAGTTTATATTACAGTATTGTGAGTTTGCTCGGATATTGCAAGATGGGCAGAGAAAGTCTGTTAATGCAATTTGTGGGGTCAAGGAATCCATATGTCAAGGTATTGTTTATTAAATTTGTAGTTTTAAAATTATCAAGCTGCTACTTATATTTATCAAAGTAAGGTATATTCAGACTTACAAAATGGTAGAATTAGAAACTTTTTTTTCTCAAATACGAGACAAAAAAATTGTTCATGGCAACCAAATCTGCAATGCCGAAACTAAGGATCCCCTGGGGTCCGAAAGATCGTGAATGTTTTAAAAAGAATACTGCATTGTATAATTTAAGAAAATGTCTTTATTGCTTTTTAATACTATATATTTTATAGAATTAATGTTATGATGATAAAATAGAATGTTTTCTGCTATTAAGATAAGTATTAACAGATATTTTAACATAAGTTTCGAGCAATTCTGCTTTCCCTTTTCTTAAATTTTCTCATACCTTTTCACATGTTTTTTATGCTCAGAAATCTGACTCATTATTTCTGAGATCAATGTTTATCATGAAAACAAACATACTATAAAAACTATTAAAAGCTATAAACTTAAATTTAAACATATTAAATATTAAAAAGGTAATTTAGTGACTTTCAGAGGATTATGACAAGTGGTCTGGTCAGATAATTTGAAGACTTCCAGTGTCACAGAGAGGCATGTTTCTCTCTTTTGAGTCTCGTGGAATTCATTACATGAGTATTTTATCTTAACATGAATAGTAACTCTCTAAGTTAATACATTAAAATGAGGTTTTTTTTTCTCATTAGCAACCTCCCCCCCCCCAAAAAAAAAAAAAAAAAAAAAAATTCGTATTTATCAAAGGGGATACTTTTATTCGACAACAGTTAATTCGAGGACATTTTACGACCTCAAACAGCTTGTAATTTTTTGATGACAGATCTCAAAATTCGAGAGCGTCAGGCAATCTTAACGTACAATTTTCAACTCAAAAAATTTTCTTTTGCATTCTTTTTGTTCTAAAACGTGATTTTTTGAGCGTTATAATATCTGTTTCTAAATAAAATGCCATAAATTTCTAAGTCTGTTTTTAAAGAAATAGTCGCAAATATTCAATAGTTTTATAAATTTTGAAGTTATAGTTTTATAAAATTTCCTAAGGCACGTTTTAATAAACCGAAAGCGCAAAAGTCCAATCAAGAAGCTTCAGGTGATTTAACAGGTATTTCATTAAATGGGATACACTTTATTCCTGTTTCTGATTCTTTGTTTATTAAATAAGCGGCAGTTGATTTAGAAGTGTGACTAGGGGCTTTGTTCATATGAAGCTCAACTTTTATCAATATCCTTTCCATATAAGGCTGGAATTTTTTGCTTAAAAATTGTTTCTAAAATTTCTGCTGATAGTAGAGTGAATTAATTTTGGCTTTACTTGAGACTTTTTTGATTTTTAATTTGCCGTTGTACTGAAATCCTGCAACTATCATAAATCCCTTTGGGAACTTTTCTGTACACTGACGAAACCATTTCGTAGGTCATTCCCGTCAGTTGAGCAATAGAAAATTTATCTTTTTTTATTACAGTCACTTAAATACACCCGTGCCTCATCGAGTGTTACCACAAATTTCCATTTTTCAGCAGCTAGGTGTTTTCATATAATTTTCTACAAATTGTTTTTCTTTCAGCAATACGCTTTGGCAAAAGCAGATGAACTTTAGGTTTAAACATATTTTTTAACTTCAAATCTTTATGAGTGATTTTACTTACAGTGCCAGTAGACATTCCTAGTTTCGATGCCGTGGATCTTTGAGTCAGCTGATTTTCTTTTAGGATCAGAGGCTTCGCCTTCTTGATACTAAGTAAAGTAAAGTAAACTAAAAAAAGTAAAGTAAAGTAAAGTAAGTAAAAAAGTAAAGTAAAGTAAAAAAAGTAACGTAGTACTAAGTAAAGTAAAGTAAAAAAGTAAAGTAAAGTAAAAAAAGTAAAAGAAAGTAAATACAAAATTTTTGTATATACTTTCGTTCGAACAGTCTTAGGATGAGGTTTCGCTGTCATATTTTCATTTTTACTTTCAGTTAGACTTTTTTCCGTTCATATTTAATATATTATAAATACCTTTTTTTGAAATGCCAAAACCGCGATTTTTACACCACTTTATAATTTGTTGATACGACTATTTCTCCTCGGAAAGCACAGTTACGTAACCTTAGCCATCTATCAATTTTAGGAGCCATTTCCAAAATAAATCTTTTATTTTACATTCCAATCAAAACAAAACAGTAGCAGACGATTATTCTGAAGTTGCCAAATTTTGATCTCAAAATGCAAACGCTAAAAATAAATTTCAAAGTATTTTCCATAAAGTACGAACGATCTTTTGTATATATGTATACAGTTTTTGTTTTGAAAACAGTGCAACCCGTTGACGTCAGGGACAAATCTTTTCATTAGTTTTAATGGCTTTATCATCGTGACAATCAAAAATAGCGCTTCACGGAAGTATCGTCATGATGATGGCACAAGACAATTGTTTTCATCTCATACACTATTGCCAGTGATGCGCGAACTTTTTTTACAGCGACCCACTTTCTTCAAATAAGAAAAATTATTGGACACCGTTGAAGATTTTTAGCGTATTTCGTAGCAAATAATTTTTATTTTTTATTTTATTTTATTTTTTTTTTTAATTTAGGAAAATGTTAAGTAAGAAATCAGAAAAGAGAAATAAGCAAATATTGACAAACTATTTTTTTAAAAATCAATGAATTTTGGATAGATATTTACTTTGCATAATAGCAACAAAAAAATGTCTTGAATACATTCTGCACTAGTTTTTGGCAAATCTCGTGTGACTAAAACACGATACTTAAATACACTGCTGGCCACTGTAAATGCAACACCCTGAAGAAAACATGCAAATAACATGAAATTTACAACATGCATTAGCGGAGGTGAGTTATGCAAATGATTAGAATTTCAGCGCAGACGCACATCACGCGCGCCTGTGGCGCCACTTCAAAGCGCTATTTAAGGCTTGGAGATTTCGACGATTTCAAGTTCGGCAATTGTGTTTTTCTTGTGGTTTTTTCAAAAAACGATCAATTATGCCTCGTCGAAAACAGCGATCATCTTTTGATCAAGTATCCGAGTTCGACAGAGGAAGGATAGTGGCCTACAGAGATTGTGGATTATCTTTCAGGGAAATCGGTAGTCGTATTGGACGAAACCAAACATTTGTAATACGGATATGTGATCGTTGGATGCAGGAGGGTACGACGGACCGGCGTGTTCGATCGCATCCACCTCAGCGCACCACGTCACGTGATGACAGGCAAATTATGCGCATGGCAGTGACGGATCTCTCAGTCACATCACGTACCATAGCACAGCACATGCAGTCTGTAACGCATCATCCAGTGTCTGCGCGTACCATTCGACGCCGTTTACAGCAGCGTGGTCTGTCCGCAAGACGTCCATTGCTTTGTATACCCTTGACGCAGAACCACAGACGTCTTCAACGCCAATGGTGCGATGACAGAAGGATGTGGACGTCAGAATGGAATGAAATTGTCTTTACTGACGAGTCACACTTCTGTCTGCAACACCACGATGGTCGTATTCGAGTCTGGAGACACCGTGAAGAGAGGATGCTGAACAGCTGCGTTATGCACCGCCACACTGGTCCTGCACCGGGTATTATGGTATGGGGCGGTATTGGATATCACTCTCGCACAGCTCTAGTACGCATTGCCGGTACTTTAAACAGCCAGCGCTACATCTCCGAGGTGTTGGAGCCAGTTGTCCTTCCTTACCTTCAGGGCTTTCCCACAGCCATATTTTAACAGGATAATGCGCGACCACACGTGGCACGCATTGTCCAACGGTTCTTCGTCAATCGCCAGATTGAATTGCTTCCCTGGCCGCCTCGCTCTCCGGATCTTTCGCCGATAGAAAACATGTGGTCCATAGTTTCTCTACGATTGACCCAGATTCCATCCCCAGCTGCCACAGCAGATCGACTTTGGCAACGTGTGGAAGCTGCTTGGTGTGCTGTACCCCAAGAACTCATCCAAAGTCTCTTTGAATCAATGCCGAGGCGTGTGGCAGCGGTGATCTCCAACAATGGCGGCTACTCTGGATACTGATTTTGGCAGGAACCACACTTCACAGAAGTCTATAAATTTAATCATATGATACTTGGTCAACATGTTATCTACAAAATAATTTTTGTTGTGATATCTCTTGTCTTTCTTGGTGTTGCAATTTGGGTGGCCAGCAGTGTATTAACACGTATTTATTGAAAAAAAAATAAATATATGTAATTATAGAATTCAAAGCATATTTTTTAATTAAATAATTCAGTATGATATAAATTTACTTCAAAGTATCCGCGACCCTTCCAATTTTCTTTGCGACCCCCCTTGTGGGTCGCGACCCATAGTGCGCACAACTGCTTTATTCATACTGCGAAACTGTTATTTGCCAATGCGGGGCACTTGTCAAGGAAAACATTTGCACTTCATTTACGAGAATCGTATGTTGCTTTCAATGGGAACACCGTGCAGGGTATCTTCCAACGAAAATGCGCCACCGCAAAATAATTTTTCGTTTTGTGCCATTTCATTTCTTCTGATTTCCATAGTGGATGCCTGTTTACTCGGAAATCTTTCATTTTTGTTAACTTTTTATGTGTAGTAGCGCTTAATCAAAGAGTCGATTGGGTTTAACCTTATACTTTTTTTTTGATGGGGGGGGGGGGGGGGCTGGCTGAAGTAACAAGATATGCAAAACTAAGCTCAAATTCTAAACTACAAAGAAAGGAAAGTGCTGGAGAAGTAAAGTAAATAGATTATATTGTATTATTCTAGCTGAATACCCGTGCTTCGCTACGGAATACGAAGTAGTGCCGCGAATTATGTGATATAGTTCATTTTAATTTATTTTAGCAGTAAAGTGTTGGAATTCCTCGGTAGAGTTCAGTAGTTACCAGTACTCGGGAAGTACTCTGTAGGAAACCTTACCAAACCAAACCATACCATACCATACCATATAATGTAACGATATCAAAGGGTCCAGGGGTAAAACCACTTTACAGCCATTTTTACGAAGATGAGTTAGTAGTCTCATCTTGTAACTTTCATGGAGTTCTAACACTACGTGCATTCATATCTGGGGCAGAACCACTTTAAAGCCGTTAAAAATAGAGATAAAGTTTCGGTGTGCTGGGGAAAAACCACTTTACTCCAACTTTCAGATTAGTTTTTCTCAAAACGAAATTTTTGGAGTAAAGTGGTTTTACCCCTGGACCCTAATTTAACGACAGTGATCGGACATTAAATACAGGTTTTAGATTTTTTTTTCTATTTTGGGGGTCAAAGCCCCCTTTAAGTTTCATATATGTAAGAAAAAGGCTTTCTTAGAGAACATTTAAGGGCCTTCGAGGAACCACCATGCAAAATTTCAGCTTCCTATGAGTTATGGTTCTATGAGTTATGGTTCTAGAGATACCGTGATCAGTGAGTGGGTGGTTGGTATGACTTTTAAAAATATAAATTATTATTATAAATAGCGCAATAGGTCACTAGATAAACTTTTAGACTATCAAAGCGTCAAATCTTTCGTTTAGAAAGAAAGAATTTATCGAATTCATATCATGCAGAAGAGCCAGACACAACTATTTGCACCTATTTCTGTATCCTTGACGATGCGAACTTTGTAGTTTTTCTAATACTTACTTTGTTATGTTTAACAAGCCAGCCCAAATATAATTGTGTCGATATCGACCCGCGGGATTCCATTTTACAACTTGAAACTCATTTTGAAAGTTATGCGTGGCATGCGAATATTTATCTGAACTTTATAATAAACCTTTATTCATTCTATTTCATTTCTCATTGACAGAAAAAGGTATAATATATAATAGCAAACTGATTCTAATTTTTTTTAATACTTTCTGTCTAATCGGGAAGTTTGAGGAGATAGTGCTTTGTCATATTTTTGCAAGTGGCGATAATTTTCCCTTTTATTAGCAATAAGCAGCTATTGTAATTACTTTGAGAGATTTGCGTCTTAAGAGATTGGCGAGCATGAAAACAAATAGCCTTTGTTTTCATGTTCGCCAAAATTTTTAGTGAAACTAGTTAAATGGTAATGCTTTGTCTACGTTTATCCGAGGAGTAAAAAACAGTGAATTGAATCAATAACATCTTGATGCGCATTTAAAGCCTCAAATCGAGTTTTTTTTAACAGTTTGTATTTTTCATTTTTTTCAACATTTTTATAATAACTGTAATAAATTTTAATTATGATATATGAGACAACATTTGATAAAATCGCCGAATATTGGTGTGATGGCGATGCTTCAGTTGACCCCTCAGATCTTCAATCCCCATGTTAGGCAATGGGGAATTTTTCTCTCAGTACTTTTCTAATCACAGATTAGCAAATAAATATTTACTTTTGAATTCTGCTTTTTACTTATGAATGTAGAAATTTAAATTATGAGCGGGCAGTTTTTAAAATGTTTAAGGTTCAGTTGTTAATTTTTAACAGGTCTGTTGTGAAGGATCCACAATTTGGACATTTTGAACTCCTTCCAACGTTATAGCCATTTTGTTCTTCCAACACGATTACGGGGCATAAATCGGCCATATTGGAACTGCACCAATTTTCCAAGAAACATCGCACCCCCTGAATCAATCAGAAAGGTGGCCCCTGTCTGGGTATTAAAATTCACGAAAACTGTAGGGAGTTGAAGGTTACCCCCTAAATTCGCGTTAGAGAAAATCCGTTCCTTTTTACCGCCAACATGGTTGTTCGAGGTCCTTATTTCTTTTTCCTCCGTGAAGCTTTCAAATACCCGGGGAATAACATAGTGTTGACTTGAAATTCCCCTCCTTTCTATAAAAAATGACTTCTGTCCTGTCTGGAGTGATAATAACGCGGACCCCTCGTTCGTGTGTCCCGGTTTTGATGATAGGGAAAATCGTGTTGGAAGAACAAAATGGCTATAACGTTGGAAGGAGTTCAAAATGTCCAAATTGTGGATCCTTCACAACAAGGTCATTAAATTATTAATGTCAAAATACACATTTGGCAATCTGTAATTAGAAAAATACTGACAGAAAGATCCCTAAAGCTTAACATTGGGTTTGAAGCTTTAGGAGGTCAAATGATAGTAGTATCAAATTGGACATATGGAAACGTAACTCTCTCATGAAAATTACAATTGTTAAAGCAAAGTTTGGGCTTGGTAAATTCTAGCCCGTAAACATAATTAAAACGAGAAGAAAAAAAGCAGCATCTTATGTCTAGATGTACAGCTGCTTCAATATTTATCGCTCCAATTCCTCCCAATTCCATAAAGTGTTCATAATTGATACTTTCATTGAATTCCTATCGTCGAATCATTTTCATTTGTTTGTAAACTGTTTTTATCTGGGTTGAATTTTGAGTTCAAAAGTAAAATAATGTGAAACTTTATAAAATCTGTCAAGGCCTTTTGAAAATAAATATTTTGATATCTGAATAAGGCTCTAGATTAGAAGTTGCACAATCAACTTTTGCAACTTATTTATGCAGATATTATTTATACTTCATAACGGATAAACACACTTAGGCAAGAAATTAAGCAGAAGAAAATAAAAAAATTAAAATCCAGTAATGGCTGTATGCATTTCGTATATAGATTATTATTTTCTCATTTCTAAGTATTCTTTTTAGGAAAGGTATGCGATTAGAATCCAAGTTCTTTATTCCTTTATAGACCACAAATAGACACATAAATGGATTCACCACGATTTTCTCCGATAGGGAGCAATTTGCTTACCTCACCTCATAGTGGTCTCTATTTGTGGGACATTTTAAGCTAAAGTAATACGTCACTCCCCTCTGAATTTCTGCTAATCTTCTTGAAAACACTCTGATGGGTCCATTGAGTCTGGGTACCTCCTTAATGGGTCCATTGAGTCTCAATACACCCAAGTTAAAATACTGCCCAAGAAAACTAGGTACAGCAAGAGCTAGAAATATACCAAAATCTGTATCAGTCAGATTTTCAGCTCAGGCTGAAAGTTTAGAAAGAAATGATTGAAATGATATGTATCCTTAGAGAAAAGGGAGTCCAAAGGCGGATCTAGAAAATTTTTTCGGGAGGAGCAAATAATTTGAGAAAACCAATGAAGATCTATGGCAGGAACCCATAGCTTCTTAATACATACACACACAGAAAAAGAAGCATTTGTGAATTACCCATAGAGACAATCACACATAATGATCCTTGGCTTGATCAAAAACTATAATAACAAGTTTGACAAAAAATTGCCATTCTCGTTTTTTAGTGTGGATATTAAGATGTGTGTTCCTTTTTTTTTTTATAAATTTCATGTTAAGTAACAATGAAGACCTATTTCGGTTTTTTATTTTGCAGATTAATGCCCTGCTGTCATCCTTTCTATTTTTTATTTTTATATTAATTTCAAATTTTTATTTTTTATTTTACCCTGGAATCCTTTTTAATTTAGAGAAAATTTGTTATTACCGCAATGGGTGATTCAGCACCTTATAGTTTAGGATATCAGTGTATTGTATTTCAGTGATAATTTGTATAGTATTTTACTAAAATAGTACAGAATAGCTTGTTTTTATCATTGCTTTATCACAAAATTTTCTAACAGTTTATTATCAATAAAGTGAATATGTAATATGTTTAAAATTATGTAAATATTTCTCAACAATATTTACATATTTAAAAACTAACTATTGTGTTTACTTAAATCAGTATGAAATAGTTCATAAATGAAGTCAAAATAAATAGGTTGTTTTGGGAAACCAAAAAAATCTCATCTTTAATCCTATCTTAAAACGTACAGTAATTAAAATTTTTATTATTAAAACCAAAAATTAATATACATGGTGCTCTTAGCCCTTAACTAGAGCTATTTTTAAAATTTTTTAATTTTTTTTCCTCTGACAAAATTCTTAATAAGAATGTTGTTTCACATGGTATGTATGGATGCGTGATAAGTAGTTAAATGATATAGAAAAAAATTACAGAGCCGTTAGACTCCTGATTTTCATCCAATTTGATCGTTTCGAACTTTTCTTCTCAATGTTTCTCAGATATCTTAAATGTTCTTTAGATAAATACCTTTTGTAAAATAAATTATAAAGTTAACTTAATACTGCAGTTTAAAATTCCGACGTAAGCAAAGAAAAAAATTCCAAGATGCTGAAAAGAACAGCTTTCTTGGAAATTTTCGTCTGAATTTTAACAGTGCGGATGCTGCCAACGAAGAAAAGCTCAAAGAAATACATCTTTTAAAGATCTGTGATAAGTTACATGAAAATAGACCTCTCCTATGGGCAATGAATAGATAAGCTCTTCACACGCGTGGCCTTGGGACCTTTTTCGTTTGATAGTAATTATTGGGACACTGGAGTATTTATTTTCTTCTTATTTGACGTCATTGGCATAGAATATCCTACATGTTTAATCGGGTAAGTACAATAAAAAAATTTCAAAAGATGTTTGCTATACCAAGGAATAAAAACATTTCGGTTTCCTTAAGGATATTTGTTATTTTACACCCGTAAAATTTGACCGGTGGACCGCAAAACGCTTATCCATTCCTATGAAAATTGAACGCGTTTGTTTGATAAAAGATTCTTAAGGCTTCAAAACGTTTAAGAAGATCTAGGACATAAAATTGTATACATTTATTAAATGTGTTTCTGTATAAACTCATAATTCAAATAGAAAATACTCAAACAATTTCAAATTTCGTTTTAAAAATTTTGAAATTTAAAATGATCAAAGTGTCTAAATTTTAAAATATATATCCAAAATAATAGTTCTTTTGACATAATTTTTCCTCTCTTAGGCCGAGGAAAGGGTTTTAAAATTATTTCGCTGCAGGATTTATAAAAATTTTATTATAAAACATATTAATCTACTAAATCCGTTTTTTTTATGATGGGCAATATTTTCAGAATGTTTATTCCAGGGGAAAAATCGTGTAGATAGCTTAATGAAAATAGAACAAAGGAACGCTATAGAAAACTATAAAAAGCTACCTTTTCTCTTTAAGAGGGCAAATTGTAAAAATGTATGATTACGAGTTTGCTATTTTCAAAATATTTTCCCGTTCATACTGTAATGAAAAATTAAAGGATTAAAAGCTTTTATACCTGCAGTTATTTTTAGTTTCTTTTATAAAAATTTTACATTTATTCCAAGCATTTTGAAGGAGGTACATAAATACTCTAATTATATTTTTTAAAAATCCCATCACTTATACCAATTTTTACGAATCGTTAAGAATGAAAAAAAAAATTTATTTAAATGATGCTAAATATTAAGTATTCTTTTTTTAGAAAAAAAGTACCGTTTCATGTCTAAAATTTTAAGATTCAAATATTTAATAACGCCGATTGAAAATGTTTCTGAAAATTAAGTCCTTTAAACAAAGTATTCCTCTCTCAGCGAACAGAGAGCAGCATTGCAGTTTGAAGTGTCGCGCTCTTTTTTACATAAATTTAATGGTAAAAACACTGAAATATAATAACAATAAAAAAGGTTTTAAATTGATAACTCATGGACCAAAGGGATGGTTTAGTTTTGGGGAGAAAATGGCCACCGACCTTCAATTGGCGCATTTTCTCTGGTCGTTCTGTAGAAGGATAATTAAAGCTAAACGCTGTTTAAACAACGCGTTTTTGGAAAGTTAAATGCATTTCCCAAGGAGGAAATATTTTCTCGCCACGCATTCGTGTAGATTATCAGTAACTGAACTCAAAAATATTAACAAACTTGTTAAAAAAAAACTCGCTTTTCTCTCTATCTTTATTAATATTTAAGAGAAAAAAAAAGTACAATTAACATAAGGAAAGTGGAAATTATTTGAAGCTTTTAATCTGGAAAATATTTAGAAAAAATTAACTTTAATCATAGATTTTAGAGAAAAAGTGGGGTGAAAATTTAATTTTAGCCATAGTCTTTAAATTACTCATTTAAATAGCTTTCCAGAAATGCTTCTCTTTTTTTTCTTCGCATTTTGCTTCATTGGACTGCTAACAAACGAAGAGCTTGGGAAATAGATGAATCTATAATTAGACTATTAGGTTATCGAAATTGTTTTGCGGCTTTTATTTAGGCATGTTCAACTTGTTGCATGAAATAATATACTATTATATTTTTGCCTTATCTATTAATTTGTACCTTTAACGAAGATGATGCTTTCTCTCACACTTGCACTTGAATTTTTTTTCTAAGCTTTCGTTAATCTATATATATAAAACAGTTCCGTAACGGACACATTCACTGACTGACATACAACGCACAGACCAAACCGCTGGACCTAAAGGGCTGAAATTTTGCATGGCGATTCTTCTTATAGTGTAGAGGTGCACTAAGAGAGATTTTTGAAAAATTCTTCTTAGACATTTTATAATTAAATTTTTAAGCTATTTTTGTAACTTTTTTAAAGTTTGCATTTAAAATAATACTTTGACGGTTATAAAATTTATATCACGAGAAAGATCATAAAATTTCCTTTAAAATGAGATCTTTTTCGAATCTTTACCTCCATTTCCCGAGTTTTGGTGCATTTTTAAAGATAAATTTTAAGAATTCAATTTATTATTAAATGCTGATCACGTGATTTCTTTTTCTGGTACTTTAAATAAATTTATCGTCACGTTCATAAAAATTAAATACACAAAAATACAGTGGCTCCCAAAAGTGTTCGTACACTTACGATTTTCAATGAAATAGGGGTCTATCCATTGATTAAAATGAATATTTCAGAATGGGTATTTAATAATAAGATCTATAATCTATTCTTAACAAAACTGCATGAAATATTTTGAAAATATAGTAAAACTTTATTTTTAAGAAATCTATAATCCAAAAGTAACAAAAACTTTATCTCACAAAAGTCATCGTACACTTGTAAAAAATCTCTACATATTAGTAAATATTCTGATTTTTCGTTAAATTAATATTTAGTAGGATATCCTTTAGCATCCACAACAGCTTTTAAACGTCTGGGAATAGATTGCTTTAGTTCTTTTGTAATTTTTGCATCAATGTTCATCCATTCTTCCATCATATTTTTTTTTTAGTTCGCTTTTCGTGTGAATGTCGTGTTTTTGTACTCGAACCTCCAGTTCTCTCCAAATATGTTCTATTGGGTTTAAATCTCGCGATTGAGGTGGTGTTTTCAAAACTTGTGGACAATTATAGAGACACCAGATGCGAACGTTGAGAGCCGTGTGCTTAGGATAGTTATCTTGATTAAAAAATCAAAGTTGTTTCTAATACCCAAATTTTGAGCTGATAATTTTAAATTGTCTCTTAAAATATTTATAAAAAGAGCATGATTCATTATGCCATGAATAAATACCAAATTTCCTAGTCCTGATGATGACACAAGGATACCTCCACCGGCATGCTTAACCGTTCCTACTAAGTTCTTGGGATTAAGTTCCTCATTTTTTTTCTTCTCCATACAATTATACGCCCATCAGCACCAAAAATGTTCATTGGCAAATAAGACATTATTCCAATAGGTTTGGGGCTTATTTATCATTGATAGTGCTAAGGGAAGCCTAAACTTTCAGTGTTTCTCACTCACAAAAAATTTTCTATGGGCAGAACGCCCATGTAATTCAGCTGTTCTGAGAACTCGTAAAAAATTTTCAGGTGAAATTGAAGTAGCAAATGTTTCATTAATTTCTGCAGAAACTTTTACAGCACTCAAACGTGGATTTTTCACAAATTTTCTAATTATAAATCTCTGATCACGTTTTGTTAACTTTGCCGGACGGCCTTTTCTTATCCTGTTTTCGATCCAATTTTCTTCTTTAAAGCGTTTTTTCACATACTGCACAGTAGAATGGGATAAATAAAGTAATTTAGCAATATTCCGAACTGATTTACCACTACTATGATGAAAAATAATCAATTTTCGAATGCTGTTTGTTGTTTCTTTACGACTACGAGCCATTTTTAAATAATAAATAGAATATTACGGAGTAGGCAAGCAAAAATTAAAGCCAAACGATATTTTAAATGCCACCACAATTCAAAAATAAAAATAAAACGCCAGACAATAATTTTAATTATGAATTTATCCGAAAACATTTCAGTGTACGATGACTTTTGTGAGATAAATTTTTTGTTACTTTTGTATTATTGGTTTCTTAAAAATAAAGTTTTACTATGTTTCCAAAATATTTCATGTAGTTTTGTTCAGAATAGATTATAGATCTTATTATTAAATACCCATTCTGAAATATTCATTTTAATCAATGGATAGACCCCTATTTCATTGAAAATCGTAAGTGTACGAACACTTTTGGGAGCCACTGTAAATATTTTTTTCTCTTGATAATGCGGCAGACGATTGGACATTAACCAAAAAAATATTAAAATACAGTAAAAGAAATGTTCTACAAATTGTATATATATTAACTGTACAAGATTCTTTAGTATTCTTTATATCAGATTTAATTTGAATATTTTCTTCTTCATTGTTTTGTCTATAAAAATATCCCTTACGATTTTTTTATAAATATATATATACTAGCTGAAAACCCGCGCTTCGCTACGGAGTACATTGAAATTAAATACAACGGTCAATGTATGCAATGAATTCCAAAAAGAAAATAAATATATATATATTTATAATAAATACGAAGATCAATGTATACAATTGATGTAAAAAAAACATATTTATAAAAAAATCGTAAGGGATATTTTTATAGACAAAATAAAGTCCAATCGTCTGCCGCATTAGCAAGAAAAAAAATATTTTTTTGTCTATTTTTTTTTGCACGTGACGATAAATTTATTTAAAGTACCAGAAAAAGAAATCACGTGATCAGCATTTAATAAATTAAATTCTAAAAATTAATCTTTAAAAATTCACCAAAAATCAGGAAATGGAGGTAAAAATTCGAAAAAAATTTCATTTTAAAGGAATTTTTATGATCTTTCTCGTGATATAAATTTTATAACCCTCAATGTATTATTTTAAATGCAAACATAAATAAAGTTTAAAAAAAAGCTTAAAAATTTAATTTTAAAAAATCTAAGAAGAATTTTTGAAAAATCTTTCTTAGTGCACCCCTACACTATTAGAAGAATCGACATGCAAAATTTCAGCCCTTTAGGTCCAGCGGTTTGGTCTGTGCGTTGTATGTCAGTCAGTCAGTGAATGAATGAATGAATGAGTCAGTTACGGAACTGTTTTATATATATATATATACTAGCTGAAAACCCGCACTTCGCTACGGAGTACATTCAAAGTAAAAACATCGGTGAATGTATGCAATTAATGCCTATATATATAATAAATACGACGATCAATGTATATAATTGATGTAAAATATATATATATTTATAAAAAAATCGTAAAGGATATTTTTATAGACAAAATAATGTAGAAGAAGATAGTCAAATTAAATCTAATATAAAGAATACCAAAGAATATAGTACAGTTTCTAGAACATTTCTTTTACTGTATTTTAATATTTTTTTGGATAATGTCCAATCGTCTGCCGCATTAGCAAGGAAAAAAAAATATTTTTTGTCTATTTAGTTTTTATGCACGTGACGATAAATTTATTTAAAGTACCAGAAAAAGAAGTCACGTGATCAGCATTTAATAAATTAAATTCTAAAAATTAATCTTTAAAAATTCACCAAAAATCAGGAAATGAAGGTAAAGATTCGAAAAAGATCTCATTTTAAAGGAATTTTTATGATCTTTCTCGTGATATAAATGTTATAACCCTCAAATTATTATTTTAAATGCAAACTTAAAAAAAGTAAAAAAAACAGCTTAAAAATTTAATTTAAAAAAATCTAAGAAGAATTTTTCAAAAATCTCTCTTAGTGCACCCCTACACTATAAGAAGAATCGCCATGCAAAATTTCAGCCCTTTAGGTCCAGCGGTTTGGTCTGTGCGTTGTATGTCAGTCAGTCAGTGAATGAATGAATGAATGAATGAATGAATGAGTCAGTTACGGAACTGTTTTATATATATGTATATATATATATATATATATATATATATATATATATATATATATATATATTTATATATATATATTTATTTATTTATTTTTGGCATTAATTGCATACATTGACCGTTGTATTTACTTTGAATCCACTCCGTAGTGAAGTGCGGGTTTTCAGCTAGTTAAGTTCATGTAATAAGATCATGTGACACATTTGATAAGAGGCTCTTGTTAAGATTCATCAATGAGAAAATTTCACAATTTTTAAAAGCTTATTTCGTTGCACTAAACTGAATGTCTTCACATGAAACGAACTTTTATAGTTTCATCTAAGTTGCTAAGAGCTTAACTAGACTGATTTAGAATCATTTTCTTTGTCTAAGGAGCTTCTAAAAAACAGTTACATCAACGAGAAAAACAAGAAGAAAAATAAAATTTTATGGGGAGAAAATGTTCCCAAAAGGTGAGAACAACAGGAGCGGTATTCATAAGAACCACTGTCATTTTTTATCGTACTTCTCTGCCTATTATTGAACTCTAAACGAAAGATTGATCCATTTCAAATTTCTCGGCTACTGTCTGTCGTCTGAAAGAAGATTCTTTGTAACAAAACTATTTTATTTGAAAAATAAGATGTTAACTAGCTCTTAGTGAAGTATAAAAAAAAAGGAAAATGATGGAGTGATTTCGAAGGAGGGAAAATAACCAAAAATTTTATCAAAAGCACTCTTAGTTCAGCTCGGACAAATTATCAAGCAAAATTGAATAATAATCAGTTCCGACTCTTGAATTACCAGTCACATGAAAATTGAAATATTCAATTACAAGACCTCTGAATAAGCTTTCACTATGGTGTAACATCGAATGGTGAAAGTAGTATCGAATATGAATTGTGAAAGACCCAAATGGTTGCGTGTGGTTAAGCATACTTTAATTTTTGAATCCCGTATTTTGATTGTTTTAAAGTAGGATTACGTACCTCCATAACGGTCCACGGTAAAGCAAAATTTCAGACGTTAAAACCGTCGTCGCGAGTTATGTCGGTGAAGTATAGTCGGTGAAGGAACTTAGTGTCTTCTCCAAACCGAGTGGAAGAAAATACTGCTAGACGTCATACAAGGACTTGTGGAAAGCATGCTTCAAAGTGCTGAGGCTGTAATTGCCTCTCGTGTAGGCACTACCAACTATTGAATATGAATAATTTTCTTTTTATTTTCTATCACAGGTGTCCAAATATTTATTGGTAG
Organism: Dolomedes plantarius; assembly: GCA_907164885.2. Lineage (NCBI taxonomy): Eukaryota > Metazoa > Arthropoda > Arachnida > Araneae > Dolomedidae > Dolomedes > Dolomedes plantarius. The sequence goes on from OU015495.1 coordinate 103,891,281, forward strand.
ATAGTGTATGTAGGATGACATATTGTTTTATTTGATCTAATGTTGGCGATAGTGCTTTGATTTTATTGAGCACTTCCAGGTGTTTAAACAGCTCGAAAAATATTAGTTAATTATTTAAAGCCAGATTCAAGTGTGCTGAAAGACGCTGTTTGACTTTATATGAAACTCATATAAAATTTATTTCGTGAATCTAATAATAAAAGGGAAAAGAAACTTAATGGAAAATATTGAAATTTCGACCTTTTTTAACCAAAAAAAAAAAAAGAAAAAAGAAAGAAAGAAAAAACGTGATATGAATTTAGCACTGTGTCCTTCGTCATTAAATATTGACATGAAGGACAGATAAAGACCACACATTTGTTTTAATTAATATTAACGTGTCACGATTTTGCTTAAAATAGCCTAAATTAAAAGAATCTATTTTTGTTTATACGTATCTAGGATGACACGCCTTTTGCATGTCAAAAAAATTTATTTTTAATTTTTATTCGTGGATACCGATAAGGTTTTTCTTTGGATTAATGAAACCTTGATTAAGTGTGATTTTGCAGTAGAGGGCTCTAATTAGTGAGCACTTTCAGGAATTTATAATCACAAAGTCGTTCTGAAATGAATTCATTCGGGAAGGGCGAAAGCAGCGAGGAAAAATTATGCAGTTATGGTAGAAAGCATCTGCATATTTTCAAATAAGAACTCAGTTTAGAATGCGATATTTGAAAAAAATGCTGTAGAACAGGGGTTCTCAACCTTTCAGGCTCTGTGCCCCCCTTTGCACACTGATGTGAGGTCACGGCTCCCCCACCACCACCAACATATGTCGTACACAATACAAGTAGTACAATCGGAATTTGAAACTGAATCTGGTTATTAAATGAAAATATAGAATAGATAATTTCATACACAAAATTTAATATTACTACACATAGCTTAATTTGAAACATATTATTATTAGAACACATGAAATCAAAGAATTAAACACAGATCAAACATATTTGAGGTAATCAAAGATCTAGGTGAGGTTGTTTTACTTTTAAATTAGAGTTAGTTTTACTTTTTATTTTATTTATTTTAACTCACGCCTCCCTTGAAATTCTTCTACGCCCCCCCAGGGGGGCGCGCCCCCCAGGTTGAGAACCGCTGCTGTAGAACATCAAATATGTTAATATTTTATTGCAAATTTGTTCTTTTCTTTGTTGAAATATCTATGAAAGCACTTTTTAAAAGTGGAGAAAATCTATGAAAAGCGTTTTTAAATGGGTAAAGAATATTCGTCGACCTTCGCAATTGGTGCATTTTCTCTGGTCGTTTTACAGAGGAATTATTAAAGTTAAACACTAGTTAAACAACGCGTTTTTAGAAAGTTAGACGCATTTTTCAATGAAGAAATATTTTCTTGCTACACATTCGTGTGGCTTATCAATAGCTAACTCAAGAAAATTTACAAACTTGTTTAAAAAAAACGCGCTTTTCTTTCTATCTTTCTAATATTTTAGAGAAAAAACGTAGAATTATCGTAAGCAAAAGCAGAAATTATTTGAAGCTTTTAATATGGAAAATATTATTTTGCTGCATTGAACTGATGACAAATAGGGAAATCTATAGTTAGATTGATATTAAGTTGTCGAATTTGTTTTACTGCCATTATATAGGTATGTTCAATTTGTTACATGAAATAATACTATTATATTTTGCCTTATCTACTAATTTGTACCTTCAATAAAGATGATGTTTTCCCTCGCACACATAAGTTTTTTTAATTTAAAATAAAATAGTTTTTTTCTCTTTCGTTAATTAAGTTCATACAATAAAATGTGACCCGTTTGATAGGCGGCTGTCGTTCATCAATGAGAAAAATTTACTCTTCTTTTTAAAGGCTAATTTCGTTGCTTTTAAACGAATGTCTTTACATGAAAGGAACTTTTATAGTTGCATCAAAGTTGCTAGAAGCTTAGTTAAACTGATTTAGAATCATTTTACTTCGTTCAAGGAGCTTCTAAAAACAATTACTGTCTTTGACATCGCAGACAAGGCACTTTTATTGGTTTGAGGTGTTATTTTTCAGTATGTCTGAAGTCAGACATAAAATATTTATCATATTCCAAAATCTCTTGCAGCTATTTTAAAAATCATTTTATCGAGAGATATGTATATTCTTTCAGAATTTTATGAGTTTTTTTCTCTTCCTTACGATAGATGGGAGATACGTATTTGTGATTCTACGTTAAGTTACTGCAAATTTTTGAAGACATTTTGTTTGATCTGCAGGTAATGATATTTTGATAATACACTCATGGACAAAAAAATTAGCGCACCAAGAAATAATTGCGGGATCGTAACAAAACTTGCAATGAAGGTACATGTCGGGGAGATATGCAAATGATTAGAAATGCAGCTTGATTGCGCATTACGTATAGCCGGTAGAGGGCGTTGAACATCGTACTCTGTGGAGTATAAAACAGGTAACCAAAGCTTTTTTGAGTGTGCTGAATCATTTACAAAGGAAGAGCTGAGATAGACATGCCATTACGCCATGTTTGAAGACAATATAAGCAGTTGTCGCAGTTTGAGAGGGGAGAATCGTCGGGATGATGGAAGCTGGGTGGTCAGCTAGGCGAGTAGCTCGTCAATTAGGCCGCTCTGATTGTGTTGTGAGGAGGTGTTGGGACCAGTGGACCCGAGAGATGTCATGTACACGAAGACCAGGCTCAGGACGCCCTCGACAGACCAGTCGTCGAGAAGACCGCCACATCGTAAGAAATGCACGCGTACAGCCAACTGCTTCATCGGCCGCCATCCAGGCACAGGTAGCACCTTCACTAGGGGCCTCTGTGTCTTCTCGAACCATACGAAGGCGCCTGGCTGAAGGACAGTTGGTATCGCGGCGCCCATTACGTGTGCTGCCCTTGACGCCCACCCATCGACGCCTCCGTTTGGAGTTTTGCCGCGCACGAGGAAACTGGACTGCAGCGGAATGGAACCAGGTCGTCTTTAGCAACGAATCCAGATTCAATCTTGGCAGTGATGACAATCGTGTTCGTGTGTGGAGAGCCCGTGGTGATCGCTTCAATCCTGCCTTTGCTGTACAGCGACACATCGCTCCCACAGCTGGTGTGATAGTATGGGGTGCCATTGCCTACAATACACGGTCACCCCTAGTATTGTTCCGTGGCACCATGACAGCCCAGCAGTATGTTCATGAAATCCTGCAACCACATGTGTTGCCACTCATGCAACGGCTCCCAGGAGCCATTTTTCAACAAGACAATGTTCGGCCTCATACGGCAAGGGTGACACAAGTCTGTCTCCGCACTGTTACTACCCTTCCTTGGCCTGCCCGATCCCCAGATTTGTCTCCAATCGAGCATATCTGGGATCATTTGAGACGACGAGTTGGGCATCCCACGAGTTTGAACGAACTAGAGGCAAGGTTACAGCAAACATGGAACGAAATGTCTCAAGACACCATACAGAACTTGTATGACTCAATGCCCGATCGTATCGCATCGTGCATTCGCGCTAGAGGGGGTCCAACGGTGTATTAACTCCTCCGTTCTTTTGCCTTTTTCTCTGAAATAAATTATCCTTTTTCTTTGATTTTCTTATCATTTACTGATATCAAAGTAGTCATTACGTATGTAACATTTCGTTTCATTTTGACGACTCCTTCTTGGTGCGCTAATTTTTTTGTCCATGAGTGTATTTTGATAGAGCTTTCTCTAGCGTCTGCAAAGGTTAACCTTTTCCTTACGGGGTGGGATAGCATGCATCCCAAGAACACGGGCCCAAGAATGAATGAATATATATATATATATATATATATATATATATATATATATATATATATATATATATATATATATATATCGGGTGCGTCATAATTTCGTTCAAAGTTCAAAAATTCATAATAAAAGAAGTAATGCTCGGAAAATTTTTCTATTTGCGCCGATAAGATCAGAGGGACATTGGATTTTTTTCCATGTAAAAGAAAAAGTTTCCAAAAGTAACCAAAAGAGGGCGCTCACACGTCATACTGAGACTTTTATGCAAATCAGGCAAACTGAAACAGAAAATCAATCAGATCAAAATGACATAAGACTGTGAATTTATTTTAAAGTAACAGATGTTCAACATTTCTACCTGCACAAGGTAATAATAGCCAAGTGAGGCCCGCCACTAAGCCCGTTACAGCGGATTCTGGCATCGATGGCAGCGACTGTCTGTCGAATGCCATTTTTCAGTTCCGACAAAGTGGTTGGGGAGCCCCGGTACACAATGAGACTTTAAGTATCCCCCCCCAACTAAAAATTTGCCGGGGTCAAATCTGGTGATCGTGAGGGCCACTGAACCTTTCAACCGCGACTTACAGAACTCGATCTTCAGTGAAAGATTCCAACAGGAACGTCTTGATATCACGTGGAATGTTGGGCGGGGCACAATCCTGCATGAAGGTGACGACAGGTAACGTATAGCTTTCCTGCAATACAGGCTTAACGTAGTCACGTAAAACCGCCCTCTTTCGGTTACTTTTAAAAACTTTTTTTTTTTACATGGAAAAAAATTCAAAGTCCCTCTGATCCTATTCGCGCAGACAGAAAAATTTTCCGAGCATTATTTCTTTTATCACGAATTTTTTAACTTTGCACGAAATTATGACGCACCCGGTATATATATATATATACACACACACACACACACACACACACACACACACACACACACACATATATATATATATATATATATACATACAGTGGACGCTTGTTAATTCGAACTCGGTTAAATCGAACTTTCGGTTAATTCAAACTAATCCAAAGGCCCCTAAAAACTTGTATTGGAATTAATGTTAAAAATATCTCATTAATTCGAACTAAATTTTTATCACTTCGGTTAATTCGAACTAAAAATTTGACAAAAAAATTTCTTCTTCCTCGTTTAACGAAGAAAATACACGCTGTATTTATTATTTTGTGTGTCAAAATCATCTGTATTTCTTTTCTGTGTAAAGAGGCATACGCCTGCATTCCTAGACTATTGCATTTCCGTTAAACGTTAGTGGCTATTGTCCTTCTTATCAGAACTTAACGGACAAAGCGATTTTCAGTTATTTGTATCGATTTTATTAAAATTTCAGAAAAACCAGTCTTTACTACAGATTATAGGGAGCTGCGTCAGTTATGCCTGCAGTGCAGACAAGTTAATGTGATCTAGTTTTCTTCCTCAGTGTGTGTTGTGAACGTGTAAAAATTCAGGATGTCTACACGTGGAAAGTACAAAACCCTAACTTTGGAGACAAAGGTAGAAATTTTAAAAATGGCGAATGTAAAACAAAGTTAGCAGATGACTATGAAATTTAAAAAAATACCTTGTCGACTTATTTGAAAAACAAGGAGTCAATTTTAGAATCACGGGAAAAAAATCTAAATTTGCTAGAGGAAGGAAACGCATGAGAAATGCGTCCTAAGAAGATCTAGAAAAAGCTCTACTGTTATGGTTCCAGGATGTTAGATCTCGAAATTTTCCTATAAATGGACCCCTAGTGCAGACGAAGGTTGATGAATTGGTAAGTCGAATGGGTATTGAAGATTTTAAATGCAGTGATGGATGGCTTTCTCGATTTAAGTCAAGGTACAACTCTGTGTGGCCAAAACTATGATGTAAACGAAGACGTATGTACTAATTTCGGTAGGAAACTGCTAGGGCTTTTCTCTATTTACCTGCCGAAAGGTATGTTTAATGCGGACGAAACTGCATTTTTTTATAAACTCCTGCCAAACAAGACAATACATTGTAAAGCGGATGCTTGCATAGGAGGTAAAAGCAGTAAATAGAGGATTACAGCTTTAGTTTGTGCTAATATGGATGGGAACGAAAAGCTAAAATTATTAGTGATTGGAAAATCCAAGAATACACGAAATCTTAAAGGAATTAAAACACTGTCAGTTGACTATGTATCCAGTACAAAAGCATGGATGACACAAGACATCTTCAGAAACTGGTTAAAAGGAATAGATAAGCAGTTTCCGAGGCAAAAGCGTAAAATTCTCTTATTTACTGATAACGCAATCTGCCACAATAACCTTCCAGAACTGAGTTCCATACAGGTTGACTATTTGCCGCCAAACACAACTGCGAAGCTACAAGCAATGGATCAAGGAATCATCCAGAATCTTAAAACAAATTATCGTAAGAGACTCTTAAAACAAAAAAAATTTTCTTTAGATTGTGGTGAAAATTACGACATTACTCTGCTGACAGCTATAAATGATCTACACGCCGCATGAGAGGATGTTAAAGAAAGCACAATTAGTAACTGCTTTAGTCATGCTAAATTCATGCACGCCGAAGAGAACAATCCTATCGAAGAATGTGAAGATATTGATACAGATTTTCCTGAATTCAAAAAATTTAACTGTGATAACGTTACTTTTTCTGGTTATGTAAGGGTAGATGAAGACGTGGAAGTCTGTGGAAAACTGAGCGACGATGACATAATTAAAACTATCCGCGAAGATGAAATAGAAGAGATCTTATCGAAATCAGAAGAGAATGCAGAGACTCTTAAGCGTCTTAATGATCAAGCCATAATGGACTCTATTAAAAATCTGAAAGCATTTATTCAGATGGAACCTTCTTCTGAAAATGAATTGAAATATTTACTTCAAATCGAGAAGCTGTGTGAACAATTTAGGCATCATAAACAAAACCAAACATCCATTTTACAGTTTTTCCCAAAAGTGTAATTCATAATTTTAATTTAAGTTTACTTTCTACTGCCTATCTTCTGCTTCAATTTATGATTAAGGTAAGCCTGTATTGCTTTTTAATATGTTTAGTTTTAGATAACATAGTATAATATATTTTCTGAGGTTATACATACAAGGAGATTTTTCTTCTTCAGTGATACATGTTTAAAGTTTTATATTTTCTCTTAACATCGGATAATTCGAACTTTTTTCTGAGAACCTTTGAGTTCGAATTAACGAGTTTCCACTGTATATATATATATATATATATATATATATATATATATATATATATATATATATATATATATATATATATATAACCTCTTAATGGCCGTTCTTACAAAGGGGTATGAAATTTCCCGTTCTAAAGGGAGAATCGGAAAAGTGGGCCCCGTAAGCTAACGGTTAATATAAAAATGCAGTGGCTGTGCTCGGATTTATGTTTATAATTGCCGTAGACTTGCATACCTCGTGAATTTAGCTGATGCGTCACCGAATGATACTGTGTATGGAATACGCAAATCTGTTTTTATGGCATTTTTTCTTCAAAGTACTTCTTTTGTTTTTTCCACGCTCGTGGCACGTATCGGGGACCAAACATCTCCATGCGAAGATGAGTTTGAAGAACTCAGAATGTTTAATTATCATTTTTTAAATTTACTTTATTTTGTTTTGAAGTGTTTCCGTGGGGAATAAATTTTTTAGATAGAATATTACCGCCATAAATTTCAACTATAAATTTCTTCTTCAATAGCATTTGAACGAATTTTCATAGGATGAAATGTTGATTTTGGGCTCTTCAAAACTACGGCACTAACGGCTATGTGACTCTTTTTTTTCCAAATGGAAAAAGGTAAAAGGTGGTCCAGCAACTAGAGTTTGTGGAAGCTCATACTCTAGAATATAGAAATGCTGTGGTAATTAATCGTGGATGTGTGTATGTACCCGTCATTTAACAAAATGCTGCATAAAAGATGATCAGTTTAATTTATGTGTAAAATACTAAAACTCTCATTTAATTTAAAAATCAATACAGCAAAAATAGGACACGATAGAACTATAAATGTCAGATTAAAGTACCTCTGATATGAATAGTAATAGAATAAAAACAAGTATATTTAAAATCAGAGTGGCTAGCGGAATTGTAGTTAGTTTTAAGACTGTACTAGTAGTTTTGATGATTTACCATTTGGCAGTAATTTAGGTTTACTTTGATTTTTGACGAAGGACCAATAAAAAGATGTGTATTTATAATACTGATCACCTTTATCAAAAAGAAGAAAGAAAATTGCTATGGCAAGAAAATGTCTCCCAAAGTGATAAATACAGGAGCGGTATTCATCAGAACCACTGTCATTTTTTATCGTACTTTGCCTATTATAGAACTCTAAACGAAAGATTGATCCATTTGAAATTTCTCTGCTACTGTCTGTCATCTGAAAGAAGATTCTTTGTAACAAAATTATTTTATTTGAGAAATAAGATGTAAACTCGGGTAATTTGGCTCTTAGTGAAGGATTAAAAAAAAGGAAAATGATGGAGTGATTTCGAAGGATGGAAAATCAACCAAATATTTTATCAAAAGCACTCTTAGTCCGGCTCGGACACGTTATGAAGGAAAATAGGAATAGTAATCAGTTACGACTCTTGAATTACCAATCACATGAAAAATGAAATATTTAATTGCGATACCTCTGAATAAGCTTTCACCATGGTGTAATATAGAATGGTTAAAGTAGTATCGAATATAAATTGTGAAAGACCCAAATGGTTGTGTGTAGTTTAGCATGCTTTAAATTTTGAATCAGTATTTTGATTGCTTTTTTAAAGTATAACATTATATTATAATATAAAAGCATAACATTACCTATAATAATTCAATGAAGTGAAGGTCTATAAGAAGATGACATATCGTTTTATTTGATATATTGCTGGCGATAGTGCAATAGATTTCACCGAGAAATTCCAGGTATTTAAACAACTTGAAAAAAATTTCAGGTAGCTTATCGTTACTTATCGTTGCTTACCTCTTTTGTATGTATATATGTATGTGTTATGTATATATGTATCTATATATATGTACGTAAATATATATATATATATATACACATATGTCAAAATTTTGTCGCACTTTGGTACTTTTCTGTTTAACTGTTTACTGCTTGTCCAAGCGATACAGACTGGGTTTGGCATGCTGCCAAAATTATAACTCGCGATGTACGGGCGGACAGTATTAGCGTCTGAAATTTTGCTTTCCGGAGGTCCGTTATGGAGGAACGTTATCTTGCGTTAAAATTAGTTAATTATTTAAAGCCAGATTCACGGGTGTTGAAAGACGCTGGTTGACTTTATCAGACACTAATATAAAAATTATTACGTGAGTCTAATAAATTATAGAGATAGGAAACTTAACGGAAAATGTTGAAATTTTGACCTTTTTCAACAAAAAAACGTGATTATGAATTTAACACTGTGTCCCTCGTGTTTAAATATTGATATGAAGGACGCATATAGACCGCAGATTTGATTTAATTAATACTAATTAATTAATATTAAAGTGTCACGATTTTGTTTAAAATAGCATAACTTTAAAGAATCTATTTTTGTTTATATGTATGATGACACGCCTTTTTCGTGTTAAAAAATTTATTTTTAATATTTATTCATGGATACCAATAAGGATTTTCTTTGGATTAATGAAACCTTGACAAAGTGTGATTTTGCAGCCTAGGGCTCTAATTAGTGAGCACTTTCATGAATTCAGGATCACAATGACGTTCTGAAATGAGTTCGTTCGGGAAGGGCGAAAGCAGCGAAAAGAAATTATTCTGTGATGGTAGAAAGCATCTGCATATTTTCAAATGAGAACTGAGTTTAAAATGCGATATTTGAAACAAAACTACTGTAGAACAGGGATACTCAAACTGCGGTCCTCCAAGCTTTTATGTGTGACCCGAAACACTCACACTGATTAACAGGCAGATGCTTTTGTAGGCATAATTCTGGAAATGAGTGCCTGAAAAATACAAAAGTGTCCAAAAATGTGCCACCTGCTGCTCACGCTGTTTGCATGAACGTATCTTTTTAAATCATCCAATTCCAAAATGAAATATGCGAAGAAAATATATAGAAATCGGCTTACTGATTCTTACCTCGATGACGTATTGAGCAAGTGTAAACCTGATATGTCTAAAATAGTCAAAAGTTTGCCTCAACTTGGCGTTGAGGTCAGGGACCAACTCTAGCCCACAGTAGTTAATATACGGCTATTGAAATTAATAAAACACCTCAAAATGCATGGGATTTTATCATCCATCTCCAGAAATCAGCTTAAATGGTCATTTGGTGGAATATTGGTCATATGTTTCTTTGGTATATAGTATATATATATATATATATATATATATATGTGTGTGTGTGTGTGTGTATATATATATATATATATATAAAATAAAATGTATATGAACAGAAGTTTTTTTAGCTTTATTACCTGCATACGAATACTTCCATATACTCGCAGTAGATGTTACCATTTTAATTTATTCGTCCCTTGACTGTCTAAGCTTCTAAAATTCCAAAATAAAATCAAACTAATGCCGTGAAAGTCCTTTGATTATATCTTAAACAATCAATTATAGCTTCAAGAAGGCGCTAATTAATTCCCTACTCTAATTAATCAATTATTAATATCATCGAAAGTATCGACTGCCTTGGACAGGTTTTGCAGATTGAAGGTCCTCGTAGTTTCCAGAAGGTAGCATAAAGGAGTTACGTTCCGATAGTGAATGGGATATCAAGAGGTCACCACTCTGTAAAATTAGCTGATTATATGAGGTCAGTCAACTTGTTCGTTCGTTCGTTGCAACCTTTACCGCAAGTTGTAATTAGGACTGTGGAGGCTGAAATTTATCTTGTAATCTTAAAAATAGATAGAGAGCTTCATAATGATACATGTTGGCGATGATCGTTCATACCTTCGGACTTTGCTACAATAATTAATAGATCGTTTACATCGCAGTTTTACTAGGGTTTGAATTTACGTTCTTTATTCAGATAGGTTTTTTTTTCATGCTTGTTACAAGAGAAATACAGATATTTTCTGTTTGAAATAATTTCATTTTACTTTATTGTCATTTGTTCTTCAAGGGCTAATAATAAGTTCAATAAATTAACATTACACTTTTTGGATAAGAGAAAACCTCAAACTAATCATTTAAGTTCTTTGAACGGTCCCAGTTAATAATAACTGGTAACTATATGAAATCAAACTTTGGAAAATTCCACAGCAAAGTTGTAGTGATTTCAGCAGACATTCAGAAGCTTAGGCAAGGGTATTTTTATAAAAATGAAAACTTTGGGAAGTTCTTCAACATATTATAGAGGAAACCCTTTATTTTCCGCAAGGGTCTTTATGAGAAATCAACTTGCGAAAAAGGAATGAAAATGTGATAGGGGATATTAGTATATCTTAATCTCTATATCACACTGAAATATAATGTGCAACTTTTAAATTTAATTTTACAATATTATATATATTCTTTATTTTTATGTAACAATAACATATGACATTTATTCACAAAAACATCTATAGAAATATAAAATGTATAATTTTGAAAATAATGTGTTTATATTTAAGGATTACTTACTCCCTTTTGATTCATATTTTTTTTAATCAGTTTTCTGTTTGCCTCTTTAAAAAAATTTAATGGCGATCTTTCTTGCTTTTCCAAATCACGCAAAATATTTTTCTGGACTCTGGAAAAATGATTTGCAGAAGTTCTTGAGCCACATCTTCAGTACTTCTGTGAAATAACAGAATTTTTTTAAACTTCTGAAACGAGCTTGGTTGTAAAAGATGATGAGAAGATTCTTGAATTTCTGTGAATTTCTGGAAATTTAAGAATTGCAATAAATTTTTTTAAACTTTTTACGGTGCATAAATTCCGACATTCCTTTTTTTTGATAAATTTTTAATTAAAAATATTGCTTCCTTATAATTTTTTATTTTTATTTTCAATTTTAATTAATAAGATCTTTTATTTCAAAAACTAAGAGATTGCCCTGGTTTTGGGGGATAGGGAAGAGTAATTTATTTCTGTAGTCAATTTTAAGCTACATAAAGCGAAGGCACGTGAATGTCACGTGATTGATTGAGTTATCAGGTTCATTTTTCCTCACTGCCCTAGTGCCAATGTCTGTAAATTTTCCTTATTGACGGAACCGCAGACATCAAAACATCATTGCCGCAATCGAAATAATCTTGAATTTCATTTAGGGGGATATTCATCGTCAGAAAAACACCATCTGTTATTCCTTAAGCGTCAAAGGTGTTCTTCGTTTGACATGTTCAAAATTTTCCTTCTTTTGTCATCGAACATTCCTGTTTCCCAAACACAGAACTGGACACGAGCTGCAGTGACGCTCAGTGATGGAGCAAATATTTATATTGCTTTCTGAATGTTAATATTACTGTCAATAACACTTCGTTTTAGCAGCCTCTACTCTGATTGGAGTAGAGCCGCCCGATTCAGTTCGGAAAACAGACATGAAAGATCTAATTGGTCTTACATTAAAACGAAGACTGTTGGAGGACTTAGCCGGTAAAAACAGCCATTTTCATTTTCGAAAACAATAATATTTAAAAAAATCCACCTTCCTTTTGCTGTTGAAAGGACAGACATATTTCGCAAACTGTTCTGGCTCGTGGCACAATCAGACTGCCTTTGCAGGGGAGGGGAATTGTGGAAAATTAACACTGTGATTACGGGATTGTTTCTAGGCCCCCCCTCCCTTGTGGTTACACCCCTATTTACGTTATTCATTGGAATTATTAGAACTGTTCAATGTTGGTAAAGCTGTCCGTTTGAGAAGCACACAACGCTCTTCTACTAAGGACCTGTTCACATAGTAGTCCGGTAGCGGAAGCGTAAAAGGAAAGATGGCGCCAAGACGGAAATAAACCACTCATAAAAAATTTCATTGCTAATCGTTTGGAGGTTTGTCATTTGTTAAATATATTTCAATATTTTAACGCTTCCGCTGCCGGACTCCTATGTGAACAGGCCCTAAATATTTCAATTTTTCTTTGCCTTTAGGATTACAGCGAAGCAGAGCTGTTCCCCATAATTTAGAATTATTCCTCCCCCCCCCCAAATAATTTCAACTTTTCAAAAATTATCTATTTTAGTGATTTTAGTTTTTTTTTTTTTGGGGGGGGGATCAGAAAAATCATTACAATCAAACCTGTTTTTATACGGTTGATAGGGATCGCACAAAAATTATTCAGAAACTTCATAACTAACTATAACAAATAATTTTTCACAACATATTAAAGAAAATTTTTTTAATGCGGTGGAGAGGGACCGCATAAAAAAAGTCTCATTTAGAAAATATGTCAAAGCTTTACGAAATAGCGAGAAAGGGCTTTCCAAACAAAATAAATAATTAAATTACATATGAAAGCATTTAAAATTTTTTTTTATTTCTCCTTTTAAACATGGAGAAATTTTCAAAATGTACACAATTCGATACTAATCGTCGTAGTCCAAAACGCGCATATTCTTGTGATGATCTGGTTTGCAATTACTTTCGTCACTTGAAGATATTAGAGTTGATATATTTTTTGTTACCATTTAGTCAGTGATAAATTTTTGTGACGACGGTCGTTTGATCAGCTGCTTGTAAACGTCGCTATAGCCAGATATACATGATCGAAGCTGTTTTTGGAATTTCGAACTTCTTTCGGAATTGTTATCTATTTTACAAAAATGCTTTTCCAATTTGCTGCAAAGCTGGATCCCTGCATAAATCGCACGCACGCACGCACGCACACACACACACACACACACACACACAACAACAAAAAAAAAACGCACACCAAAAAATCGCATTAAAAAGACCGCACGAAAACAGGTTTGACTGTATTTGCGAATACTACCATATTTTACTTATTTTAGCTTAACGTAAAACACAAATTCTTATGGTTGTAACATCTTTACATCTTTTTCTGGATAAATTCTCCTTACACCCCTATGTCCTTAAACCAATAAGAGAAATTATGAGGATTTCAAAAATAAAAATGATAATAATAATAATAATAAAAATAAAAATAATAATAATAATAACAATTTGTTTCTGCCGGACGATGGCAAAATGGCTAGGGCGCTGGCATTCGGTACCAGAGTCTATGTGTTCGAATCCCACTCTTCGCATGGACATTTGTAGCCGTTCGGAATCGGCTTTAAGCAGTAGGTCCCGGTCTAATCAGCCCTCGTGTAGCAAAAATGGACCGTAGCGCTCCAAACCAAGCCAACCAAACCAAAACAATTTATTTCTAAAAATATGCCATAGAACGATAATGATTTAATTAGGCGGTAACTGAGCTTTATCTACTTCATATGTAATGAAAAAATTAATAACAAACAAATTTTTTGTTACTTTTCCTATAAGTTCGTTAAGCTAATAGAAAGCTAGAGGAAATGCTATCATCGAAAATAATAAGTGCCTGAAAATTTGCCATAAAGATACTGCCCAAAACTTCTAAGATATGCTAAAACGTAGGCGACATGCATTTTTAGGTTAAGATTTGTTTCCTCTTTGTGTTCCTGTCTGTCAGCGAGATAACTGATCAAGGATCAAACGCGGACGTACGAAGCTCGATAACATAAATATCTTGAAGGTCGTGTGATAATCTACATAATATTTCATTTTACTCATGAAGATAGCTTACATTGTATATTTAATATTAGGTATGTAGAGTAAAATTCAGGTTTTTTATTATGATATTATAAAATGGTGGGAAATTTTATGCGGATTAATTGCAGAATATTATACACTGCTCAAAAAAATTAGGGGAGCAAGCAAAGAAGTTAAGAAAACCGTGCGAAACAGCCACGTATTGGCATAAAATGGATAGTATAAGCGTATCAATGCGCAATACAGAAAAAAAGACGTAAAAAAATTTGTAATTAAGCTTTAATTCTTTGAAAATCTGGAAAAAACATGAAAAGATGATTTAGGGCAACAATTTGGTTACATGTAAACAATAAAAAAAGTATTGTTTAGAAATGATGCAAGATTTTTAATATGGCGTGTGGTCTCCTCGAACAGCTAAGACTGCTGCACACCTGTTTTCCATGGATGATGTTATCGATAAGACTTAGGGGAATACTGTTCCACTCCTCAAGACGTGCAATCTCCAAGTCTCGGAGAGTAAAAGGAGGCCTTGGTCTCGCAGCAATGCGTCGTCCGAGCATGTCCCAAACATGCTCGATTGAATTCAGGTCAGGAGAGCACGCTGGCCATTCCATACGCTGTATTGTTTCAGCTTCAAGCATGTTCTCCACAAGACGAGCTGTATGCGGTCTGGCATTATCATGCTGGAAAACAAAGGAATATCCAATGGCTGCAGCGTAAGGTATGACATGAGGTCTCAGTATCTCGTCTGCATACCTTCGGGCCGTCAAAGTAACATTCTGAATGATATGCAGGTCCGTACGTCCACCTATGCTGATTCCACCCCATACCATAAAACCAGCTCGTCTGTATTGTGACCTTTCACGAACGAATGTGGGGTTATTTTGAGTGCCCCTTTCCCTCTATACCAAAACACGTCGGGTGTCACACTCCAGACTGAATCGGGACTCGTCTGTAAACAGCACTTGGCTCCAATCATGTTGCTCCCAATCTCGATGTTCAGCAGCCCATCTTCTTCGGGCCGCACAGTGGCGTGAGGTCAACGGAATGCAGACCATAGGCCTACGTGCATAGAGACCTCCCTGATGAAGCCTATTACGTACTGTTTGGCTGGACACCCTTCGTCCTGTTGCCAAGAGCAACTGTCTTTGCAGCTGAGTAGCATTGTCTGTTCTGTTTCGACGAGCTGTTAACAGTATATACCGGTCATTAGTTGCTGTAGTGGCGCGTGGCCGACCTTGCCTTGGTCGACGTCTAACATTCCCTGTTTCTTGGAATCGATTCCACAGCCTTGCAACGTCACTTCTGGCGACTCCAACAGCGTCCGGGACACTACGTTGTGTTTGCCCGGATTCAAGTCTGCCTATAATACACCATGCCATGGATTCCGGTAAATCACGTTGTTGAGACATTTTCAAGTCACCTTTTCTCAAAAAGAATAACTGAGCAATCGAATTTAACAGTTAAGGCAGTGAAACAGACGTTTCTGCAACACCCCGATTTCCGCCCTTATGTTCTTTTTCTTGTTTTTGACGTCATGAACTTTGCTTTGCGTATGAAGTTTTCTTCTTCTGTTTCCTGCTAGGCTTTAAATTATGGATGATTTATTTTATGTTACTTATCGGTGTAAGTATTTGCATAATTTCGTTAAAACCATGTGCTCCCCTAATTGTTTTGAGCAGTGTATATTGTTAATTTTTATCTTTCAGTATTTCTATATTTTCTTTCAAAAAACTGGGTTCGTATATATATATATATGTATGTATATATATATATATATATATATATATATATATATATATATATATATATATATATATATATATATATATATATATATATATATATATATATATATATATATATATATATATATATATACAGAGGTTGTTCACACATTTTTTAGACGATGTATATTGTATTCACAAAACTAAATTACATAAAATTCTTGTGTTTTAAATGTTCTATTTGACATCCCTTATTATGAACTATCTTTCGACACCGCAATTTCCAGGATAATAATGCCTTTTGAAGTGTGAGAAGAGGTATTCTATCCCATTCCTCCTGAACAGCGTTCCAGAGTCCTGTAAGGGTTTTGGGACGACGTTTAGATAATGCAAATTTTAAAAGTCCGAAAGCACAAAAATCCATAGGTAATACATTGGGAGATTTAGTAGGGATATCAGTGAAGGGTATGGCCTTGATACCAGTTTTTTGTTCCATTTCTTTTAGGAAATTTACAGTGGATTTTGATGTGTGACTGCTAGCTTTGTCCTGATGGAGTCTCACAGATTGATGGCACTGTGGGTAAAGCGATGGTATTTTATTCAGAAAAATTGGCGATAAAATATGTTCCTGATAGTATTTGAGTTAATCTTGACATTTTTTTCCACTCTCTTTATTTTTAACTTGCCATTATAAGAAGAACCAGCAACAAGCATGAATCCCTTAGAAAAACTTTCTTTCGATTCTTTGAACCATGTACTTAAATTTTTTTCTCCCCTTTTATGATAATAAATGGCTCTTTTTTTTGTTCCAATCATTTAAATACACCCATGATTCATCTATTGTGACAATTGTTTTCCATTTTTCTTTGGATAAGTGCTTCTCATATATAATTCTGCAGCGTGTCCTGCGTTCAGCGATATGATTTGGAAGAAGACTATGCACATTGCGTTTTTTCGCTTTCTTAAGATTTAAATCAACGTTTATCATTTTGTTTACAGTGGACACCGAGCATTTTAATGATTTTGCAACTGTCCTTTGACTAGGGGGATTTTCTTTTAACATTAAACAACGTACCTTTGCAATAGTCGAAGATGTCCGTTTTTTCTTGGATACTTGTTTGGAATTTTTGCCCCACTTGAGGCTCCAATTTGACGTTTTTTTCCTTTCTTGTT